>JAAVTI010000889.1:0-105446 GCA_011947335.1 Phytophthora constricta
AGTATGGTGCACAGACAGGTCATTGTCGATGCTCTAACATAAGGCGAACATGGTAGTACAATTAGTGCATGCATATGGACAGGCTGAGTGGGTGATAGATAGGCAAAAGTAGTGAAATCGTGTTTCGGCAGTGCTTTCGCAATGGTTTTCGGCTAACTTTGAGCTGAGCATGGTAGTATGGTGCACAGCCAGGTCAGTGTCCATGATGTTACACATAGCGTACATGGTGGTACAGTTGGTGCATGAGTATGGACAGGTCGATTGGCGATAGATCGCCAAAGGTGGCGAAATTGTGTTGCAGCAGTGCTTTTCCTGTGGGTTTCAGCTAACTTAGTGCTTAAATTATCGTATGGTGTACAGCCAGGTCATTGTCGATGCTCTAACATAAGGCGAGCATGGTAGTACAATACGTGCATGCATGGACAGGCTGAGTGGGTGATAGATAGGCAAAAGTAGTGAAATCGTGTTTCGGCAGTGCTTTCGCAATGGTTTTCGGCTAACTTTGAGCTGAGTATGGTAGTATGATGCACAGCCAGGTCAGTGTCCATGAAGTTACACATACCGTACATGGTGGTACAGTTGGTGCATAAGTATGGACAGGTCGATTGGGTGATAGATAGCCAAAAGTGGTGAAATCGTGTTGCAGCAGTGCTTTCGCAATGGTTTCGGCTAACTTTGAGCTGAGTATGGTAGTATGATGCACAGCCAGGTCAGTGTCCATGAAGTTACACATACCGTACATGGTGGTACAGTTGGTGCATAAGTATGGACAGGTCGATTGGGTGATAGATAGCCAAAAGTGGTGAAATCGTGTTGCAGCAGTGCTTTCGCAATGGTTTTCGGCTAACTAAAAACCTTGAGCTGAGTATGGTAATATGGTTCACAGCCAAGTCAGTGTCCATGAAGTTACACATACCGTACATGGTGGTACAGTTTGTGCATGAGTATGGACAGGTCGATTGGGTGATAGATGGTCAAAGGTGGACCAAGCGGACTGTATAGTAATACTACAGTACTACTATCTAGCTATATTATTAATACTATCTCACGAGAAAGGAACGACTGTTCGTGATAGCGAGCAAGCCAAAACACATCTGTGCAGTATTTTTATATTGACCATCAAGCACTTTAGCTCATTCGGCTTGATCCAAACGCACTGCTTTCTTCGAGCGCCATCTCGGCAACAGGCGGGTGGAAACATACTCCAAGCAATTGCGAGAAAAGCTGCGCAATGAAAAGCACTAACAGCTTCCAGCGAAACGATGCAGGAATTGACATCACCTGGAACGTATCATGTATCACCCCGAAGTGTCGAGCAGAAACCAAAGGTTTACACCGAGTACCAACGCCGTCAATGTTGTAAAAATCCGATTTGTGTAGAATGGCAAGCGGAACGGGTCTTTCAAGATGTTGAAAGCGATAGCCACCATGATGTACGACAAGTGCACGAACAACCACGTCGTTGTGTCCTCGTACGAGTATTCCAGTGCGTCCATATCATAGTTTTTGTAGACGGCGCAGTTTGACGAGAGACCGTCTTATGACCGTGGACAAATGCCAAACCATCCGCAATTGAGCAGTACCAACTCTTCTCTTGGGCCATGAGAGCAAATGCGGCGGCAAATCCGGCTACAAAAATGGCAAATTGTCCAAGTATTGACACCACTATTGGCATCGAGAAAAGCGTGCTCGGCGGTTTCTCTGCAGATAACTTGAACATCGGATCCGTGTAGAGCATGCCGATCGAAAGACCTAGCACAATTCCCAAGTCGTCCCATACGTATTGATTGTTGGTTAGCAGCAGCTCCTCGTCAGTTGAAGCTCCCACGTGAGCCAGTACGATGACCATCCCCAGCTGAATCACAGGGTACAACACCATGTACTTAAACGATTGAAATGACGTACTAAGCGCACAGCGTCCTTCACGGAGGAGCACGGGGACGTCAGATATAGCCTTTGCCTTGCTTGTGAAAGGGGCAACAATCGACGCCTCAGCGCTGGATAGCGCCAAACCAACATGCGCAGCTTTTAACGCTCCACAATCGTTGGTTCCGTCACCACACATTCCGACAATCATCCCCAACTCAATGAGCTGTTCAACAATCCAGGTCTTTTGCTGCGGTCGAACACGGGCAAATATCGGCGACTGCTTGATGATTTGCCGTACGGTGTCATCGCCGCAGTCACTTCGAAGTTTCTCCAGTGCTGCTCCGGTAATAGCGAGATCGTATTCCAGCATCATGCTATCCATGTTGCTCGAGTTGAAGCTTTCCCATTGGCCGGTGTTAGTTGTTTTGATAGCATCCGCTGAGAGAAAACTGTGTTGCCTGAGCTTGAATCCACGTCAACGACAGCAATATTGGGTTTCAGCGACATTTCGAGCTCCCTGCACACATGGACTGCTGTTAGTGCGTTGTCGCCAGTGATGATGCGAACGTCGATCTCTGCATCACGAAGTTCATCCAGCATTGCTTTCGATTCGACCTTTACTTCATTCTTAAAATTGCCAATCCCAGGAATTCTACAGCGCATTCAACGTCATCGCGCCCAATCATGTCGAGGGAGGTGTTGTCCGCACTTAACTCTTTCATGCCGAATCCGATGCAGTAATAGCCATCCGCAGAATAAGAATGCGCCTTTTGTTGGATGTTGGCTGGCACAGAGAATGAAATAGCACCCACTGCCTCTGGAGACCCCTTCACCACTACGAAGCGTTTCTTGGTCACCACATTCTCAACAATAGTGCTGGAGCGCTGGTGTGTAGCATCAAAAGGAAAGCGCTTTAAGATCCCGAACTTGTTCGCCTCGTTATCTCCAGACGTCACGATCGCGACATATCCGCCTAAGTTGACGTACTCCATCGTAAACTGAGAAGCATTAAACATGGCAATCTCGAGAGGATATCCTTGAAGGTCACCTTCTTGCTTAGATAAGCTATGGCACGTTGCCATTACGAGCTTAGCTGGTGGTAGAATTGAAAGTGAAGGTGAGCCCATTTCAGAATGATCAACACCGACAAAGCTCAAGTGATCTTGAGTGAGTGTGCCCGTCTTATCGAAGCAGTAGCACGTAATTTGACCACACGAGTTTACTCGTCGCGAATCAATGCAGAAAATGCCCCCTTTTGGAGTCGCTGCATGGCCAATCCGATTCCGGACGAGAGCACGAGTGGCAGAGCTGGGGGTACAGCGATCGTGATGAGATCTAGAGAGTGAAGCACGGTGCTGTAGAACGGCGTGTTGGTGTTAGATCCATCAACGACACGCTTTATAAACGCGGCGATCGCAATAATCCAGAGCACGATAAGGTAGCGGTAACTATCGCGCTCAAACTCGAATGCAATAGGCTTTGGAAAGAGAATGCTTCTGAAGAGCTCACCCCTGCCAGTGGAAAATCCTGTGCTGAGCACCACACCTCGACATGCGCCATTACTTTCGCGCACACGAGTGATCGTTGATCCTGCATGCACATATGAAGCCTTGTACTGCGCTCGTGCTAATGTTTCAGTGATTTGACCCGTTCCTAATGCCGGTTCCTTATTAACCGGTAGCGCCTCGCCCGTGAGAGATGCTTCGTCAGCTATGCATGCCCCTGAAAGCAACAAGATATCAGCGCACACAGGACCTTCATTCACCAGCACAATATCTCCAGGCACCAACTCTGCCTCGTGCACTTGGGTTACGGTAGCAGCCCTTATAACTGGAACACTGCAGTTGCTTCGAACAAGTCTGCACAAGCGATTGCTGTTGGAGACCTCAACGTAAATCTCGTGCGTAATAGAGACAGCGGAGAGTACAACGATGATTATAGCGTAAATCGTGTACTCCTCGAAGAACCAGATAATGGCGCTGATGACCTGAAAAATGTAGAATGGGGCTACCAGCTTGCGGAAAAGTAGCATCGGAATCCGTGGCTTATCGATGAGGACGCGATTTGCACCAAGGTGCTCCAGCCTCTCGTTGACTTCAAGGGAATTAAATCCGTTGTTGGCACGAGCAAATATACCATCCAAATTCTCGTTTATCGTTGCCAGGTAGCGCTTAAACTCGCCATCTTCCACACTGTAAACGTAACGGTGCTTCTTGAACTCGAACCAGATCCACATAGGCTTCATGGGGTCATTCGGAACGCTGGAAGCAGGACGGCTGATGAGGCATTCGACCCACTGAGCATGGAGGCCCTTGCCGTACACGAGAATGAGCATATACTCCGCTTTCCCTGCGGATAAGAGAGGCAGTCGCGAGCGAGCCAAGTAGGTGAACACTTGCGGATACCAAACCGAGACGATGAGGAGAAGTCCACCAGATGCTACTGCCAGTACAGCGTAAAGAGCCAAATGCAGATACGAGAACGCGAAAGGTACCATCCGCAAAGGTTCATTCGGAGCGTGAACCAACTCTGCATGCTGCCCTCGGGAGCTGTTGATTGGCACAAGCACATGCTCCTTCAAACTTTCCATGGCGAGCGCCGAGTACGTTCACCACAGTGGTGTGGCTGGGCGCGGGGTGTCAACTTTCAATGTGAGTGCAGCCACAGGGATGTGAACCAAGGCTCACGGCGGTTGTTTGCCATAAATATGTTGTCACCCCAAAAGCAATGGTGCTGCATCTCACGAGGGCATGCTATTCACGACAATCTAAATACGTCTCTGGATCAGCTACCGACCGGAACATGCCCACATGCACCAAATGAGATACATGCGATGTGAAAGGGGCGAACTCGTGCTGAGCAGAAGAGTTCAAATGGCTAAAGGCATATCATGTAGTGTGGATAAGTCAAGAAGGCGAGTTTGTGGCATGCGCAAGCCGGGCAACGTGTGTAAGTCGCCCAGACAAAAGCCAAGCCAGCTGCTGAAGGCACGTGTAGCACTTCTTGGTGGCGCGCAAGCAGTGATTGAAGCACGTGCTGGAGCCCGACTACTACATCCTAAGTGATGGCAACAGCTCCGCTACAGATGCTATCATCTCAGATGGAGCATCGTTAGCACTGCCACGTTACTCGACATCACCACCACCAGTCGAGGCAGCAAGTACCGACACGATCTTCGTCTCGGTTGCCAGCTAGCAATGGAAATCCTGCTCCGACCTGGTGCCCAGAAAATAGATCGAGAAATCCTGTTCAAGTCGACGTCAGTCCAGTGTTCCAGCATCGATTTTGCTATAGCACGCCACTGAACATCCGTCCAATAAGAAGGAGTCACGACTCAGAGCCATCTCGATCTCGCCTCAAGGGGGCGAAGACAGGCACACACGCACCAAACAGCTGCGGCCCGGGCATGCTCGGGCGGCTCCGAGAGACTAAAGACGCCAGCCGGTCAAACTTTCTTGCCACATTGACGCTAGTGCTGTTCGTCCACGAAGTCAGGGTGTTGGATAGTTCGGCTGTTACGTCCTTGAAAGCACGGCATCAATTGCCAAGTCGGCTTGCGATGGCATCCACTCCACATTCTGCATTTTCTGTCATACCTACACATACGTCCTCAGTATGAAGAGCTCGTACTTGTGTCGAATGCTGCGGTGGAGCGTTGTGATCGTGGTGACGCTACAGCTTTCACTGTCTGGATGCAGTGCAGCTTGGTCAAATGGCACGAGCTTGAGTTCATGTGACTATCCGTCAGAAGACCAGTATGTCGCCAACGCGACGCAGATGCAGGTACCAGCAGTCGGCTACTTGGAGTGTGCAAACGCAACGGGAAGTGATGGGGACCTGTGTTCCACGTGCGAGTGCCGCGAAAAGAAGACTGCATCGGTTGGTGGCGTTACGGTTGCGTGGGTGGTCTGCGTCGAAGCACGAGATGAAGCGACCTGTTTGAGCAGCGTACCTGGTCGAGAGTATTGCATTAGTGGCAGTACATCAAGCGGCACCGCTGGTAGTGCTGCTGGGGGCTCCAGCTCAGGTTCAAGCTCTGGAGAGAGCTTCAGTGTCGATGCCGGTGACTCGTTATCGGGGTCAAATGTCAGCAACGGCAGCAACGTAATGGACGCCGGTGTACACGTGACCTCCAACCTCAACTCCGGATCGACATCAACCAGCAATGATTCCAGTCTCACCACCGATCCTAGCGCCAGCAAGACAGCAGCTTCTTCGTCCGTGGAGAGTATTAGTTTGTCGCCGCCATCTGAAGCTGAGAATGAGGACAACGTGATCACGGGCGTTGTTGGAACGGTTGAACCTTCGCCAACCACCGCCGCAACCTCGACGGGGAAAACATCATTCGACCGTCGGACAGCAAGTCCGCAGACAAGCTCGACACTAACAACGGCTCGCCAAACGACTCAAGCTGGTCCAGCCAGCGGCTGACTGTGGTGGCATCAGTGATGTGCGGCATCGCTGCAGTGGCAGCTGTCGCCGTCTTCGTGGCAGTACGAAATGACCGAGCCAAGAAGAGGAAATTGCCTGGAACACCGGCTGACGACTTCACCGACGATGACTCGGCGTTGGCGACACCAACGACTGAGCGTTTTGATGGCGTCTATCGCCACAACAACCATGGCCGACGTGACAACGGATACTATGGCGGTGGCGGCAGCAAACGCATGACCGACTCAAGCGATAACCTGCCTCTGGCTTCAATTGTTGTGATCGGTCCAGGAGATGAGTTCAATCTTCCTGCGTCCTACGCTTCTGGGCGGCCGTCTCAACCGTATGCTGGTGCACGAAGGAAGGCATCACGCAGTGCCTCTAGAAGGCACCCGAGTAACTCAAAAGCATTGGAACCACTTCGAGTGGTCCATTAATGTCGGAAGGGGCTTTTTCGCAACCCGATCCAGCTCTCGACACGATGCACACCAACGTGAGCTTCTCGTCCAGCACAAGCAGCGTGAACTCTGCATGTGCGCCCAGCGAACGAATGTACGACTCCGAAAGTAGCTCCAACTTGAACGAATCTTTCAGATTAGTGTCTGCGACCTTCAGCGAGTCGGTAGAGGGCCCCGATACCAACACGTCTTCAAGGGGGCTCCAGCATTCCGGACGACCAATTTTGAACCAACCTCTACTAACACCATTGTAAGCTTCGAGTCCAGCCTGTCCAGCCTATCCAGCTTGGATAGTTCGCAGTACGACGTCCGCGACACAGAGGCAAGTGAGCACATGCACGATTCGGAAGACGGTATGATGTACACAAACTCCAGTCGCATGGCGGTGCCCTTCGATGCGAGCTCCGTGTCCACGGAGCTTTAGTCCAGTAGAGTTGTCGAGTAAAAGTTATAACGTCGTAACATAAGAAAACGGGTGTGGATGTTGCAAACGTTTAGTCTCTTCGCTTATGTGTTGGTAAAGGGGCCAACCTCCTGCTGTAAGCGTTGTCACTGCTCAATCGTTTCTGGTACACCGCGAACGTAGCTTCATTCCTGACCGCTAAAAAGGCTCGATGCGCTGGGAGATGATGCACACACTCCCGATGTCATCGCTCACAAGGCTTACCAGAGACTCTGGCCACACCCCACACTGAAGGCCTTGACGATCAAGTTGAAGTTGCCCATTACGCTATTACCGCGAAGCAAAGCCAGAGTAATGCCGACGACTCATCATCTCTCTCGCAGTTCACTCGGTGTGGTGCCAACGCTGCAAGTGTCACGGCCGGTTGCAGACGCTCATTCGCCGGAGGTGGCGCATCATACGCGCTCGCATTCAACCGCGCATGTTTACGGCGACAAGCGGCACATCTTGAACCACCATACATCTACTACGCCTGCAAGTGCATGCTCCTAAAGTACCGTGGCATGGCAATGTCTTGACACAGCCAGGACGCGTGAGTGCCGCCGCATCCTTGCAAGCGCGGCGTCGAGTCTCTCTCCTGTTGACATGCCCCGAGCTCCAGTCGCGTGGCCTCCATCACTTTGCAACTCGCCACCCGCCTCACGAGTGGCCACCCCAGAGCTTGCGCTGCCGTCCACATGGCGTCGCCTGTCGCCAGGATGAAGAGTCTGCAGGAGCACCTGGTCGTGCCCATCGACGAGTCCGCGGGCCAGCGCGCACAGTTGGTGCACGCCCCCAACGAGACGCAGCGACTGCTGCCCTTCGCCTTCTCCTACACCCGCCTGGCGCTCTTCTGCGTGCTGTCCGTGTGCTCCGGCAGCATCTTGATCATTGTGTCGGTCTGGTACCCGCAAGTGTTCACATGGATCGCTCGCAAGCGCATTGCGTTCTCTTCGGTGGGCGAGGCGGACTACGTGCTCATCCTGGTGCAGGGTGAAGGTCTGCGAGCACAGTGGGTGGAATGCCCCGTGCACCGCTCCACGTCCAGCAATACCGACGAGTACGTCAACGTACCGTGGATTTGGTTTGAGTTCAAGAAGCAGCGCTACGTGTACAATCTTGAACGCGGTGAGTTCGAGCACTACTTGGCGACGATCCGTGAGGACCTGAGCGTATTCAGGCCCGGACCGAGGTCGGACTAGACGAGGATGCAGTGGTCTCAAAGACGGAGCTCTTTGGCCCCAACCGCGTGGTGATTGACAAGCCGCATGTCCTCATGCTAATTTTCTTCAAGCTGGTGCACCCGTTTTACCTCTTCCAGCTCTTCAGCGCCGGAGTCTGGTTTTGGGAAGAATACACAGTTACGCCATCGTGATTCTAGCTATGTCGGCAACTTCGATGAGCTATGAAATTTACGTGGAGGTATCGAACAGCAACCGTCTTCGCAGCTTAGTGCGTAGCGACCGTCTAGTCGACGTTGTTCGTTCCTCCCAGGGTGATTCGAGTTCATGAGACAGAGCTGGTCCCTGGAGACATATTGGTGGTGGTGGAAGGACCCATGTGCGCTGATGTTCTTCTGCTGTCTGGTGTGTGTATTGCCGACGAAGCTTCACTCACAGGCGAGGCGTTGCCAGTCAACAAGGAGCCAGCTATCGGCACGGGCCAACTTACGGAGGTCTCGGCTCGAGCGGAGTACAAAACTTCTTTTCTGCATGCTGGGTCAACTATCACTCGTGTTCGTGACGATGTTGAGAGCTGCAGGGGAGTGGTGCTCAGCACGCCCTTCTCCACTGGCAGGGAGAGCTTTTCCGCAGCATCGTGTTCCCGAAACCAATCGTCTTTGAATTTGAGCGCGACAGCTATCGCTACTTGGCTGTGCTCTGGACCGTGGCTATCGCAGCATTTGTAAAGCGCGTTGCTGAAGGATCGACAGTGGATACACCTTTGCCACGACCTTGGTAAATTCACTTGACCTCATCACGGTAGCTGTGCCTCCGGCACTTCCTCTTGTGCTCTCCTCCGGCATCGGCTTTGCCATGCATCGACTGCAACAAGGGGGATCTTCTGTATCGACTCCCAGCGTGTGAACTCATGCGGTCAAATTTCATGCTTTTGCTTTGACAAGACAGGCTCACTCACCCAGGAACACTTGAGCTACGTCGGTGTCGATACGTTAGCCTTCCAGCCAGCTTCTGCGAACACCGCGTCAGCTGAGTCAACAAGCATCCCAGCAAGATTGAAGCTCGCGATGGCAACATGCCACGGGTTGTCCGAGAATGACGGCATCGTGCAAGGATACTCGCTCGATATGGCCATGTTCGAGGCTTCCCAATATACGATGAAGTACCTACACAGCAAGAGCAAGGGAGACTACATCGCCATCGTGACGGATGCGAGCGGCGAATCGCCCAAGTTCGGCATCGTCAAGAGATTCGCGTTCGACGCGACGTGCCAGCGATCCAGCGCTGTCGTCGAAGAAATCGCCACCAAGAAACGATTCGTGTTCGTCAAGGGCTCGCCAGAGGCAGTGAGCGCCATCTCGACGTCCACGCCACCGGACCTCAAACTGAAGACGCTGTCATACTCAGCCGACGGGTACTACTGCATCGGCTTCGGGGTGAAGGAGCTGGACCCGACAGCACCTCCCATCGACGTGAACAACCGCACCGAGGTGGAGAGTGCCGTCGACATCGAGGGCCTAGCGCTGTTCAAGAACGAGCTGAAGCCCGAGACGAAAGGCATGCTGGACGAGCTGGACGTCGCCGAAATCGATATCCGGATCATCACCGGCGACAACGCGCTGACGGCCGTCCACGTGTGTCGCGAGCTGGAGATGAAGATCAAGAGTAAGGTGGCTGTCGTGGACGTGGACGAACGCAGTGGCAACACGGTGTTTGTGTCGGTGGACGATGTAAAGCGCTCGGACGTGATCCAGTGGACTAGTTTCGACTCGAGCAACATGGAGCAGATTCTGTCGGAGTTTGATCTGGCAATCACGGGCGCGGCCCTGGACAAGCTGCAGCGCGACTGCGGTGATGACACGGTGCGGCGCATCATCCGACAGACGCCGGTGTTTGCGCGCGTGCGGCCACAGCAGAAGGCGTGGATCGTGGAGCAGCTCATCGAGCTGGGGTTTGTGGTTGGCATGTGCGGTGACGGCACGAACGACTGCGGTGCGCTGAAGGCCGCGCACGTGGGATTGGCGCTGTCGAGCGCAGAGGCGTCGATCGTGGCGCCGTTCACGAGCAAGGCGAAGGCGATTTTGGACGTGCCAGTCTTGATTCGAGAGGGTCGATGCGCTTTGACGACGTCGTTCCTGGGGTTCAAGTACATGGTGTTGTACCCGATCATCCAGCTGGTTATGGCGAGCGTGTTGGCGCAGGTCGGGACGTGGGCTGAGGTGGACATTCAGCTGACGGATAATCAATATCTGTATGACGACTTGGGGATCGTGCTGGTAGTGGCGATGTGCATGCTGTACACGGGCCCGTCTGCGAAGTTGTCGAAGGAGAGGCCGCCGAGCACGTTGTTCTCGCTGCCTATTGTGGCATCCATCCTTGGTCAGATTGTCATCTTTTGCGCATTCTTTGCTGCTGCATTCGCCTTGATGGCGCACCAGGACAGTTGGTATTGCCCGATAAAGGACGCCTTGGCCTACGTGGACGAGAATGATACGTCGGTGTCTGAGAATTGTGTTATCTTCGAGGACTATGGCGTGGATGATCCGGATGACCTCGAGTATGGTTATGAGGACACTGTGACGTGGTTATTTGCCCACCTGGACTACTTGGTGGTTGCATTCGTCTTTAACATCGAGAGCCCCTTCCGTTTGCCGTTCTGGACCAACCGCATCTTCACGGTGTTCATGGTGCTGGAGACTGGCCTGGGTATTTGGTTCCTGCTTGACAACTCGGGTGTTCTGGAAGATGCGTTCCAAGTAATGCCCATGCCTTCGTCATTCCGTTGGATCCTGTTCGGTCTCTTCGTGGCTGAGCTTGTCGTTGCTCTCTCATGGGAGGTGATCGCTACGCGTGCGCTGCCACGCTGGTGGTACAACCGCAGAGCTGAAAAGGCCGATGCTGTTGCTGAAAAGAGATGACACGCCTTCAAACTGCTCGACAGTCACTACACAATAGCTGGCTACGAAAGTAGCGTCAGACCAATGTACGTGTTTGCAGCTCACAACGAATTGATGTCAACGTTCTGTTCAAAGCTACTTGATTCTCTGTTGTGATCTCCCTTTGGCAAATGGCATTTCCAGAGCCGAGTGCACTGAAGCGACGGCGGTATCTTCCGTGTCGATTTAGCAGTGTCCTTTGACTCGTCTCTGTGGTGCAAGGGCAAATCGAACTGAGCAATGAAGGCCCTGCGCGAGCACTTGCTAGTTCCTGTTGACGATTTGGCCGGGCAACGTGCGCAACTGGTGTACGTCCCTAATGAGCCGCTACGGATGCTGCCGTTTACGTTCTCACACACACACCTGGCGATCTACTGTGTGCTGTCGCTGATCTCCTGTGGCACGTTGATTGTCGTATCCGTCTGGTATCCTCAAGTATTTACAAGACTCGCTCGAGTTCAATTGCCATATTCATCGGTGAGTGATGCGGACTTCATGCTAATTCATGTGCATGGCGATGGTGTACAAGCGGAATGGGTCGAATGCCCCGTTCATCATCCCACCCCAGCTGATGCGGATTATCGCACGAAAGTGCCGTGGGTCTGGTTTGAGTTCAAGAAGTTCCGATATGTGTACGACTACGAGCAAGATGAATTTCGACGATACCTTTCAACGATCCAGGAGGATGTATCCAAGCTGCGAGCGCGTTGCGACACTGGTCTGGATGACCACATTGTCCGTACCCGGCGTGAACTCTTCGGGGATAATCGCATAACGATAGAAAAGCCAAGCATTGCCGAGCTACTCTTCGCGAAGCTGGTTCACCCGTTCTACCTCTTTCAGATATTTAGCACGCTCGTCTGGCTGTTCAAGGACTACACGAAGTACGCTATCGTGATCATTACACTATCCACGGCGTCCCTGACATATGAAATCTACTCGGAATTCTCCAATAATACTCGTCTGCGTCGCCTGGTATCGAGCAACAGATATCTTGAAGTTGTGCGTGCCTCAACGGTTAAATGGGTGCATGAAACGGAGTTGGTCCCTGGCGACGTCGTCGTCGTGACTGAAGGCATAGTGTGTGCTGATATGTTGCTTCTGTCGGGTTCCTGTGCTGTCGATGAGGTGTCCCTGACTGGTGAAGCGCTGCCTGTGAATAAGGAACCTGCGGTTGGATCAGGCCAGGTGACGGAGATATCGGCGCGAGAGATGCACAAGGCATCACTTTTGCAGGCTGGGTCTACCGTTTCTCAAGTGTTTGGAAGTGTCCGCAAATGCAAAGGAGTGGTGATCAGTACTGGGTTTTCTACTGGCAAAGGAGAGCTCTTCCGCAGTATTCTCTATCCGAAGAAGATCATTTTCGAGTTTGAGCGTGACAGCTATCGTTACCTCGCAATGCTCTGGACTGTTGCCATCGCGGCATTTATCAAGCGCGTTGTGGACGGATTTAAAATTGGGGCGCCTTTGTTAATTCACTCGTCGACTCTCTTGACCTCATTACTGTGGCTGTACCTCCGGCGTTGCCACTTGTACTGTCATCCGGCATCGGCTTCTCGATGCATCGACTGTACCAAAGAGGAATATTCTGCATCGACTCCCAGCGTATAAATTCATGTGGCCAGATTTCATGTTTTTGCTTTGACAAGACAGGCACACTCACAGAAGACCATCTGCGTTTTGTCAGCGTTGTAGTCTCAACTTCCACAACACAAACGTTACCAACAAGTAATCCAGACGCTGTCCTGGGAATTTCGTCGCGATTTAAGCTCGCGATGGCAACATGTCACGGGTTGTCCGAGAATGACGGCATCGTGCAAGGATACTCGCTCGATATGGCCATGTTCGAGGCCTCCCAATATACGATGAAGTACCTACACAGCAAGAGCAAGGGAGACTACATCGCCATCGTGACGGATGCGAGCGGCGAATCGCCCAAGTTCGGCATCGTCAAGAGATTCGCGTTCGACGCGACGTGCCAGCGATCCAGCGCTGTCGTCGAAGAAATCGCCACCAAGAAACGATTCGTGTTCGTCAAGGGCTCGCCAGAGGCAGTGAGCGCCATCTCGACGTCCACGCCACCGGACCTCAAACTGAAGACGCTGTCATACTCAGCCGACGGGTACTACTGCATCGGCTTCGGGGTGAAGGAGCTGGACCCGACAGCACCTCCCATCGACGTGAACAACCGCACCGAGGTGGAGAGTGCCGTCGACATCGAGGGCCTAGCGCTGTTCAAGAACGAGCTGAAGCCCGAGACGAAAGGCATGCTGGACGAGCTGGACGTCGCCGAAATCGATATCCGGATCATCACCGGCGACAACGCGCTGACGGCCGTCCACGTGTGTCGCGAGCTGGAGATGAAGATCAAGAGTAAGGTGGCTGTCGTGGACGTGGACGAACGCAGTGGCAACACGGTGTTTGTGTCGGTGGACGATGTAAAGCGCTCGGACGTGATCCAGTGGACTAGTTTCGACTCGAGCAACATGGAGCAGATTCTGTCGGAGTTTGATCTGGCAATCACGGGCGCGGCCCTGGACAAGCTGCAGCGCGACTGCGGTGATGACACGGTGCGGCGCATCATCCGACAGACGCCGGTGTTTGCGCGCGTGCGGCCACAGCAGAAGGCGTGGATCGTGGAGCAGCTCATCGAGCTGGGGTTTGTGGTTGGCATGTGCGGTGACGGCACGAACGACTGCGGTGCGCTGAAGGCCGCGCACGTGGGATTGGCGCTGTCGAGCGCAGAGGCGTCGATCGTGGCGCCGTTCACGAGCAAGGCGAAGGCGATTTTGGACGTGCCAGTCTTGATTCGAGAGGGTCGATGCGCTTTGACGACGTCGTTCCTGGGGTTCAAGTACGTGGTGTTGTACCCGATCATCCAGCTGGTTATGGCGAGCGTGTTGGCGCAGGTCGGGACGTGGGCTGAGGTGGACATTCAGCTGACGGATAATCAATATCTGTATGACGACTTGGGGATCGTGCTGGTAGTGGCGATGTGCATGCTGTACACGGGCCCGTCTGCGAAGTTGTCGAAGAAGAGGCCGCCGAGCACGTTGTTCTCGCTGCCTATTGTGGCATCCATCCTTGGTCAGATTGTCATCTTTTGCGCATTCTTTGCTGCTGCATTCGCCTTGATGGCGCATCAGGACAGTTGGTATTGCCCGATAAAGGACGCCTTAGCCTACGCCAAGCACGGAGATATGGGAGTCTCCTCAAATTGCGCTGTATTCAAGGGCTACAACATAAGCAAAGTCCGGTACTCTTACGAGGACACAGTCACTTGGTTGTTCGTGCATTTGCAGTATGTGGCTGCAGCAGTTGTTTTGAACGTGGGGGATCCATTTCGGCTACCATTTTACACAAACCATATTTTCACGATATTACTGGGGACAGAGATTGTTATAAATCTGTGGCTTCTACTGGACAACTTGGATGCTGCGAATAGGCTTTTAAGCTCATGCCAATCCCCACGTCCTTCCGCGGAACATTGGCCGGTCTGTTTATTGCTGAATTTGCTGTTTGTATCGCCTGGGAGCTGATTGCAACCCGTGCATTGCCAGTGATTGCAACACAGCTACGTCAGCAGCCGCGTAAATTCACATGATGCGTTCGGTGATGCCGTCACTATGAAGCGACTGTGCTGTGAACAACGTTTATTTAGGCATCGTCTAGAACCATTCCTCGCGCACGCTGTCGCCGCTATCGCTATCACTTTCACTACCCGCAAAGGGAAGGTTGCTGCAGTCTTTAATCGTCTCATCATAAAACTCCGAGTCGACAGAGAGTATGACCCCGCGGAGCCATTTGTTTGTGTGTCTGCAGCCGAGTTGGCTTTGTACCGGATTTCAAGAGCGCTGAGACCGCGTATTCTTCGAGGAGACGAATCGTCAAGTGCGCTGATTCCTCGCTCACGCGTTGACGGCATATCCATTGCTCGCTCTCGTCGGCGAGATGAGTCGTCAAGGGAGTTCGTATCGAGTCCGTCCTCCTCTTCGATGTCCGCGATAATGTCCGATAGTGTGGATAATCGATTGCGTCGTGGTACGCCTTGAGTACGAGCCACGGGGGCGGAATAGTGTCTGTCAGATTCACTTTCACTGTCGCTGTCACCTGGGCCGATGGACCAACATGTTTCTGAAAGATCTCTCCATGCGTCACCTATAGTGTGTCTCTCGGGCGGTGGAAGAGCTGGGGTGCCCGCATCGTTCGAGTAAGATATTGCAGACCCAGTACGCGCGTAGGAGATGGTCGATGCAGAAGAGTCCATTGACTGGAGCCTGTTGTCCCCAGTCGATTCACTGTGACGCGATGGTCGAAAAGCTGCGAGGTTCGGAAGTGAAGGCCGCAATCCACCTCTCATGAGAATCGACGCTGAAAAGACTGACCTGCTGCTCACTAAACTGGTTGCTCGGTGTATCTGCGTGGCCCGCGCAGAAGACAGTGCATCTGTAGGAGCCTCGTCAATACCAGCGATAACGTGCTCCTGCGAAGTACTTTTCTTCCGCTGTGGCAACTTGATTGTCTGCATTCGGGGTAGCTGGGGCGAAGTGATGGCTGTGGACGCCATGCTGGACTCGAGCACGTTCGCTGTCGTTGAGCTGACCCCTGGAACGCCGAGAAATTGCTGGGTGAAAGCATCTTGTGCTTGTGTCTGCGCCGTCGGGAGCGAATTAGGAGCAGGATGGTCAACAGAATGACAACCGACCCAGCGATGACCCCCACTAGCAGTTGCGTGCTCATGCCGGTTGACTCGTCGCTCTTGTTATTAGCACCCACTGCTCCTGTTGGGTTTGCGCCTTGCAGTGGTTGATGCGTCTCCGAGATGTTGGTGATCGATCCCGCAGACCCATAGTCCTTGTCACTGGCGTGCACTACGGCGTCTTCAATGCTGCCAGACATTTCGGCTACGTAACCCGAGTTGACAGAAGTCATCGCAGCTAGATCACGGTGTTCGGCTTCAGATAACAATAAGGAAGTGCGAAGTAGCTGGATCAAGTGGATGACATCGAAGTCAAATGTAGAAAAGTTTATGAGAGCACTAACTAATTTAGAACCGATGACACGTGTGGAAATGTACAGCCACGAACTGAGGATGCAAGCGCTTCAGAGCCACAAAAGGCATTATTCGTCTAGACACATTATTTGCTAATTCCGAGCCGGTCACCTCTGCTGACCACACGTGGCTATAGAGTAGAGTTCACGGTTGCATGGTGAGCATTGCTCACCACAAATCTTAATTCCGTCGTTCGAAGTAGTTAGTAATGCGTGACCAAGCAGAACATTTCGCAACGGCAACAATTTTGGGCTTTTCCGCTCTGAATTTCAGAGCAGAGTCTGAAACAGGGTGCCGAATTGGCTGTAGTCGTGTACTCAATTTTGTTCTTGTCGTTGAGGAATCAACTGTGAAGTCACCGCTCACAGACTACTTCGTATTATAGTTGACAAGTAAGTGCCCAGGGATGTACCGGATGGCAGGTTGATTCCTGGTCATGAATGTCTTACGCCAACATTTTCGTCACAGGAAGATACCTGCACTGAACATATACTTCATACGTAGCAATTTTTTTTCAGATAAGATTAAGCATTCGCAGCATGCTGTAACGTGTCTTGTTGTCACCCTGCACGCCGGGCTTAATCGAAAGCTCGCAGCGCTGTCCTGCAAATGGCCGGGTTCAACCACCAACCGTACTTGCCGTCCTGACACGTGATGGCCAACGGAGAAGTCAACTGTCCTTCCCCGCGCCGGTCGCGTCGGTCCGTCGACTTCGCTTCCTATTTATTACCACCGCTTACTGTCCTTCCGTCCAACTACCAACCGTCTGTCACCGACACGAACTAACTAGCTGCTTGCACCGAGTGCGACACACTGGCCGCTACCGATCACTGTCGGCGTCGCCCACTTAGTCACTCGGGAATACGCCCACTCGCGCCCTCCCTTACGTCGCAACCGTCAGCAGACTGGGAGCACACTGACCCCTACTCCGTGTCTATAGCCGCTTGTCACCTCTCGTCCGTTCCTTCCGCTTGGCCCCGGTTCACCCCGAGCTTCCGTCCTGTTTCGTTCTCGTAGTCTACACCCTCGGTGCCAACTAGAGTCCGCCTTGCTCAACACCCGACACCTCGTGCCTGATGGAGCTCGTCCTGTTCCGCCTGTACCTCTCGCCGCTAGTCGAGAAGTGATCAGCCCTGACCGGGCCGAATCCTCCTCCCGCCAGACCGTCGCCTGCTCACCGCCAATTTGCAACCGTTGAAGATCGCCGTCAGCCTCACCCTGCCGTACTTCATGGCAGCTGCTGCCGTACACCTCTTCGTCAGATTCGCTGTCGTGCCCGCCGTCAACTCTTCCGTGCTGCCGATCACCGCGTCCGTGCTTCAACGTACGGCTCATCTTACAATGCGATTAAAATGCTCTCACTTGCGAAGAGTTTGGACATTGAACATTACTTTATTAGTTTATTAGTCGTTGAAACAAGAGCCACTACACTCAGGCTGCTGCTGTTATATCCTCCCCGCGTCTTGGTGGTTTGGCCCTAAATCTCAAACTCGTGGTTATAGCGATACACACTATCGCTGCCCGTCGAATTGGAGCTTGGTGATAATAATGACGAGCTGGACGCCCCGGTGCTCCTATACATGCTGCTACCTGACATTGTTGATGCCCGGCGATAGTAACTACCGTCGCTCAGACCTGAACTTGAAGCCCACATCATGTCAGAGGAGGCGTCGCTTGCATATGAATCGTTGAGTTCACTGTCTTCAGAACTTCCCTCAGACTGCTGACTTGTACGAGGCTCACCGACATGTTGATGAGGTTGTCGTTTCTGTAGCGCTGTAGGTCGCCGCCGACCTGGCACCTCCACGGTAGTTTCGAATGACGCTACTGAGCTATCTCCATTGCGTGGCAGCACCGAGCTTTGGAGCAATGGTATCGGCATCAGATCCTCGTCGAACGTTTCTTCTTCTTCGGAGGTGTGGTCGTCTTCAAATACCTGTCGAATCGGTTGACCACTAGCTACCCAATCTGCATACTGCATTTTCGGGCCTTGCCCGCTTGTTGCAGACAAATCTGCTTGTGATGATGACGGGATAGCTTCCTGACGCGTCCCCGCATAAGCCCGTGCAGCTTGGTTCCCGTATTGAAAGTCAACACCGAGTGCTGCATTCCCTCCACGTTGTGTCTCGGGTTTTCTGTAACCTCGCGCGTCGTTCGCTCTGTATGGCATGCCTACTTCCGCGTATCCTCGTGCTGTCTGCGCACAATATCGCTCGCGAGACCCTGAACTGACACTTCTTGTGAGACGGTCAAATGCTGGGAACGACGGTGCTGTCGACGTCGACGGAGACGGCACGCTGGAATCTGCATTTTGACCCGAGACCTTGTTCTTCTCCTGATGCTTCTTAAGGCAATAACTACGCACGAACCACGACACCAACGCCACGAAAACGACCGAGACAAGAATGATACCTACCATCACGGGTATGTTCGTAGAACTGGACGAGATCGCAGTAGTGCTGTCCAGATCGATGCTAGCGCTCGTGGAAGACGACCCTGTTGACGAGGTGCTAGATGCCGCCGCTGCTGTTAACGACATCAGTTCAGTGCTGCTGGCGTTGGTCGTTGATGCCAGTCCTGTGTCACTCGAGTCCGCCGTCGGGGTGCTGGTCCACCGCTACTGCTGTTGCTGGAGCTGCCACAATCTATTATTTCGGGGCCTCTGCATGGGGCTCCGTCGGCTACGCAGACAGGGATGTACACGGTGGAGCCGCTGATCGAGGTTGCAGTGGAATTTCGACAATCGCAGCTCCGTTCGTCGCATGTAGATTTCAATGTCGAGCACAGGACGAAGGTGACCGGCTCCGCTAGACTGCTGGACTCGTACGCGTAGAGCCTTGAAACCGGGAGGTCACACAGCGAGCGCAGGTTGGAATCGGCCATAGTGCCGCGTTCCCAGCTGGCGGCCAATTCCGAAGTGGCATCGGAGACCACGGCGATGATCCGACTTGAGATACAAAGGATAGGTAGAGAGAAACGACTATGTCCACTGACGCCTCGCCTCGCTTTTCCCGAGGGAGTTGCTGATGGCACCTCTACACGTTGAAGCCATCAGTTGATTCTGTTTGTGGTGACTCCACCGAAAGCCTGTACACTTGCAGTATCCCTTCAATACGACCCTGAATCGAAACGGATTAGGCTTGTGTTGCATTGATTGAAGACACTGAAGCATCGATCGAGACGATGCACTGAGGCAGCAAGCACTGTGTGCATTGGACGCTAGGATACTGCTTCGCCAACGCTAAAGCGTCTCCGATCTGGCGGACGCTACAATAGTTCCGGTAGCTTGATTGTGACCTACCTCTCTCGTTCGGGCCAGTCTACAACTCGCGCGCTTCGGTATGGCGATAAACACCATCCTCATCGTCCGCCTCGGGTCCCACCGTGAAAAACGACGCAAAAGACGCTTCACTGCTCCGGTTGAGCCCACCAGATTGTCGCAACAAGGCACGATCGGGAACAGGCTTGACCTCAGCCTCCGACCCATTTTCATGTTCCACCGAGAAGCAGCTCTGGGTGCTCAGACCTGAAACCAAGGACCAGGCTACCTCGGAAGTGGTGTCGCTTGTGTATATCTCGCTCGCGTCGGGACTGCTACTTTGAAAACTGTAAGCTGTTTGAGGTGGAACGACACTCAACCACTGTTCCTGTCGTCCTCTCTGCAAAGGGAGGGGCGATCGACGGCGACCCGGTATTTCTACCGTAGTTGCAGTCGACCTAACCGTCGTCGACGAAGGCATCGAGTCCTCTCTGAGCCGTTTATCTCCGCGAAATCTATTCCATTCTGCACGTGACGCAGGACCTGTGCCCATGTGTCTGACCGCCGTATTCACTCTTTGTGGGACTGGTGGCACATAAGCTCTAGCGTCGTTTGTTTCGTATTGCATGTCTGTATCCAGAAGAACCCGCGTGTTCGTCGCAGGGTGCGGGCGATATACTCCGCCCGCTGCATTTACACCACGACCGCGGCGGTCGAATGCTGGGAATGACGACGGCGTCGCAGAGGAATCACCTGCTGAGTTGGTCGGCGAAAGCGCGCTGGGATTCGAGATCTGACCAGAAGTCTTCCTTTCAACAGTGCTTCCTTTCCGCACAAACCACACCACGAGCGCCACGAGCAGCAGGAACGCGACGACGGCGATCACGATCACGGAAGTGCTAATAGAACTTGACGTGCTGGCGGTAGGCGTAGTGGTGGCTGAGTCTGTACTTGCACCTGAAGTGGAATCTGTCGGCGACGAGCCTGAGGCCGAGGTCGTTGTGGATGACGAAGTTGTTCCAGAACCTTTCGAGCTTGAGGCCGCCGGCGCTGGTTCATTACCGATGTTGGGGACCCTGTCAATTGCGTCAGGGCTCGTCGCGCTGGCACTGGCGCTGGCACTGAAGCTGCTACAGTTCACATACTGCGGACCGGTGCACGGGAGGTCATCGTCCACACAAACGGTGAAGTGCACAGTGGAATTTCCAGGCGCGGAAGCGGTGCTGTTACGACAATCACAGCTTTTGTCCAAGCAAGTAGCGCCCAATTCTGAGCAGAGAACGAAGTTGCCCGAGACGGTGGAGGTGTCAGCTTCGTACACATAAAGACCCGATACAGGGAGGAGGCAGAGCGACTGCAGGTTGGAAGCCGCCATGATGGTGTTTCGCAGCAGACCAGTTTGTTGCGAAGTGAATGCCGGGATCACAACAGAACCTTGCTTCGAACCGTGACGCCATAGCCATTTAATATTGATGTCAAGAATGCTTGGATACATGGGGGTGACATTGATTGAGGCACATGACCTTTACGTTCAAGGTAGCATGTCAATAATTGTCACAATTAGCTCCACCAAAAGCATTCGTGGTCTCCGGATAGTGGGCTTTTAACATGTTGGAATGCAACGTCGGGATCGAAGTCAGTCAGTACCGGTGCTTCGAGTCGAAGTTCGACCGCAGCGCAGGATCCCTTCACTCCCTGAACCAAAAACTCATCTCCCAAAGATGCAACAGTTGTCCCGGTAAATGATCCGAGTTGGAACTTCCAGCCTGAAGTCGATTGCCGTCTTTCGTATGCGCTGGGATGAACATCAACGCTAAAGACAAAAAAGGTTTGTACATTAGTTTAGTTCGACGCTACTGCTTCACCAAAACTTGAGAGACCGGTGTTAAATTACTAGCTTGATTGCGGCCTGCGGCTCTCGTTCATGTAGGCGTGGCTGCTGAGCCTAAAATTCGCGTTCTTTCTTGTTGTGCTGGAAGACGCTTCCGCTGTCCGTGAAGTCCGAGTTCACGGAGAAGAAAGATGCACTGGAAGCACCGGTGCTCCGGTACATATCTGCAGAATGCTGCGTCGACTCCCCACTGCTGTGTTGACCCTCCCCAGTCAGAGAAATCACCCACCTCGCTCTTTCCGTCGTCTGACGGGGACGGCACGTCAAGCACAGGGATACGAGCTGTACCAGACGGTGCCGCATGGTAATAGTTGTCGTCGCTCAGACTCGACGCTGCAGACCACGCCAGGCCTGAGGGAGCTTCGCTTGCGAAGGAATGATCAAACTTGGTCTCGTTTGGACTGTCCAGGTGGTAAGCCATGGGGAGGAGCGACAGTAGAAAGCTGTTCTTGCCGTCGCTCTTGCACAATTGGAGTCACCCGACGGCGAGCTGGCGCCACCACAGTAGTTGCTGACGACGCGACCGAAGGAGCGATCGATGCGGTATAATGTGCCGACGTTGGGTTCTCGTTAATATGGAACGGCGGTGGTTGGCGTCTTGGTGCTGATGATGGCTTCGGTGCAGGGCGACGTTGAGGAGCTGCATTTCTGGCATGCTTGGGAAGTGGTTCTGCTACTCGTACCGGGTGAATGGGTTTTGTCTGGGGCTTTAGACTAGGAGGCGGCGGCGGTGGAGCCTGAAAGGCTGCTTGCTGAGCAAACAGCGCGATTTGATCAACAGTGTTTCGACGATCCTCGTGCACAACACCGCCCGATGGCTCATTGTTTGCCTGCCGCCTGGCAGGTTGTCGTTGCGGTGGGGGCTTTTGTCTAGCAGCACGCTTTGCTGCTTCCGCCTGATGCATGTCTGCACCTCCACGACCACGAGCACCGTTGCCCTCACGTTGCATACCCGCATTTCCATTGCCGCGGGCTCCGTTGGGAGCACGAGCAATGTCCTTATTTCCACGACCATGCGGCTCACTTAGCTGTTCGATGTCCAGAGCCCCGCGCTCTCGCGATGCATTTGAGTTATGTGGGGAATTCGCGCGACGAGAATCTCCACGACGAGATCTGCGGTCACGAGATCGGTTCGAACCATTTGAAGACTCCACACGCCTTCCCGATGAGTTTGAGCTGTGCGGAGAATCTGCTCGACCGTGCGGTCCGTTCGCACCGTGGTGTGAGCGAGGGCTTGCGTACCCCGTGCTCCATTCGCGCCACCGCGGCCTCTCGCTCCATTCGGCCTGCGCGGTGCGTTCGGGTGCGCATTCCTTCGTCCATCCCGACGGCCCGACCGCGGGGAGTTCATAGCCCTCGCGCGTTGATCAAACGCCGGGAACGACGGCGGCGTGGCCGACGAGCCACCTGTCGTGTGAGTGGGCGACGGTGCGTCAAAGTTCATCCTGCGTCCAGTCCTCTTCTCTTCCGCCGCGGACTTGCGGGCGCAGTAGCTCTTCACGACCCAAGACACGAGCGCCACGAACACGACGCACACGACGATGATCGTGATCATCACGGGCGTGCTCACCGTGTCGGCTGAAGTCACAGTGCTGCTCTGAGCCTGCACCTGGTCCACTGCGCCACTGGCAGTCGAGGATGAGCCGGAGTGCGAAGACAAAATGTCCACCAGAGTGTCACTGTCTGCGGCGTTGCTGCCTTTGCTCTTGCTCTTGCTCGTGCTGGCGCTGGCCGAGGCCGAGCCGGTGGCCCTGGCGATCAAGTCGTTGGCGTCACACGTCACAAATCCCTCTGCACTGCCGCTGCTGCTGTCCGTGCACTGCTCGCCGTCCTTGAGCAGCCTGCAGACTCCAAAGTAGAGCGTGGTGCCGTTCACCGAGGCGCTGGCGCTGTGGCGACAGGCGCAGCCGTCCTTCTGGCAGACGGCGCCCATCTTGGAGCACAGCACAAAGTCCTTTGGCTCGTTCGAGTTGCCTGGGTCGGTCAGATACAGCGCCCGAACGGCGAGGCCGCACACGTAGGACTCGGAGGCCATGGCGACCGCAAAACACAACTGACGAGTGTGCCACCTCCACGTCCAGCTTCGAAGTGACCGGATTCTCACAAAAGAACCAACGGGGAGACGTCCTGCGGGTTCTTCATCGCCATCGATCGAGCCATCGCCAGGCGGACGGGAGGAACGGGCAAGGTGGGAAGATTAGGCGCCATACTCAGTGCAAGACACAGACACATCCCATGATGGCCACTTGCCCTCTGGCTCGACATTGTGGCCCTTCTCGCACCAGATGGAACACGGTGTAAATGTGGTGTGGCACGATCTCAGATCTGAGTCGACGTTTTATTCTGTCGGTTGTGGTACTGATTCAAACAGTGAACTCTACGGTACGACGGTTGTGGGTGGCGATCTGAGGACTCACCTCAGTCGCAGATCATAAGACCGAGGAGAGAGAACATCTTGCGTTCAGTATGGCGACGCCCTACGCGAAGAGCTACGTGTTCCCGCTGGCGCTAACGGACGCCTGGAAGCGGAGATTACGAGCCGCACCCAGGAGAAGCTGACGGAGATGCTGGGCGTGGAGGTGGACAACGTCATGGCGGTACGTGGTGCCCCGAGCGAGAGGAAAATGGACTGGACTGGACTGCTGGGCGTTCCTGGGCGCGTTTCTGCGTCGGTCGTGCGTGTTTTAGAGTCGTCGAGGGAGCGAGGTGGGCCTTGTACAGCGTCGCCAAGGAGGCGGGCCTTGTCATGTGTCGAGACGACGGGCGTGCTTTGTGTCGGGTTGGAATCTTTTTGTGCATGTTGCGCGAGTGTTGCACGTTTTGACCGAAAAAATGACCAAAAGGACGTGAAAAGAGGGATTTGATCCCCCAAGTAGAGCAGAAGGCGAAGGGAACCCCCAGAGCGCCCAGTCGACCCCCAAGAAGAAAAAAAAGAACATGTAGAGCAGCATCATGACGTCCAATGTGTATTGTGTGTGCTTGGGGCAACTTTTCTGTCCGGCGGCGACTACAGGAATACGTGATCGTCATGGTGGGCAACAAGAAGAACATGGAGCAGATCGCGCACGACCTCGTCGACTTCATCGGAGACGAGTCCGCCGAGCAGTTCGCGGCGTGGCTCAGTCAGCTGCTGCCCACGTTTGAGGCCCAAGCTCGAACGCAATCGGCCAAGGAAGAAGTTCCTGGTCCAGCTCCTGCTCTTACTCCAGCTGCTGAGACGCTGGCGCCGACACAAGAAGAACCAGTGAAGGAAGACGCCCCACAAGAGAAGAAGGAGCCAACCAAGCGCGTCATCAGCTTGAAGAGCTTGTCGTCGTCATCCTCCGACCCAAAGAAAAACTTGTGCCACTGAGTAGCAGCCGCGGCACGATCCGGTCGCTGAACTCGTCCAAGACTGACATGAGCGACGTGATGGCGCGGCGATCGCAGAGATTCGGAGTAGTGGAGAAGAGTGCGACGGCGAAGAAGACCCTGTCTGCATCAGAGAGGAAGGAACGTCAGCACGAGGAGGCGCGAGGTGGCTCAGCTGGAAACAAGCGGCGGACGAGCGAACGTGATAATGGAGGCAATCTGACGCGGAGACTAGGGCCCCCGGTTAACGTTGACCAGGCCGAGCTGGATGCCCGTGACAGCTTGGTTTCGCACAAAAGAAGCGTGGTGACCGTGGAGATGACAGGGATAGGAACCAGCACAGTGGAGGGCGTGGCAGCAGGAATCACGACCGCGATCACGACATGGAAGACGCCGGACGCAACGGGAAGCGGAGAAACAACGACTCGCGAGATGTTGCGCCTCCTCTGCCACCTTCCGACGAGAAGGACGGAAAGCAACGCTTCGACGACCGAGGTATGGGCCCACCCATGGGTGGGTTCCCCGGCGGCCCTATGGGATATGGCGGCTTTCCGGTATGTAACTATTCTATATACTGCTCTGCTGTGACCCGTTGCTTTTTCTGACAGGTGATTGTGATATCTTTGTTTCCCTCAGCCGTACGGAGCTCCAATGTTCTACCCTCCACCGGGATACGGACCCATGAACCCCTATGCGATGGGATTCCCGCCGCAGGGCATGCCTCCTCAGCAGTTCGGTGGTCGTGGGTATCCGCGGGCCCCAGGTCCGGGAGGTAATGGCCCCAGTGGTCGTCCGTTTCAGAACCGGAAGTGGGTCAACCCCAATGTTGCCAAGGCTGAGGAGGAAGCCAAAGCCAACGAAGCCAAACCTGAGGGAGATGCAGCAGGATCCGAAGCGGGTGGTATGGCACCAAACGCCAATCTGAGTGCGAATGCGCTGCCTTTCGCGCCCCGCAACCCGTACTATTCGTCACAGATGCGGCCGCGATTCCAGAACAAGACTTGGGTGCGACAAGACCCCGCGAAGGAGGAGGAACTGAATTCGAGCTTGCCGAAGACCCTGCCGAAGGAGTTGCTCGAGAGCACGGAGTAGAGCACGGAGTAGGAACCAGAATAGCCTACAGAGTGCCCCCATGAGTGTCATTTGTTAGAGAGAAGCTGCGGAACGAATGGCGTGGGTGATAGGCATTCAAGAAGCAAGCACGAGGTGGGGCCTGGAAGCAGCAAACGCGCGCGCAAATTGCTGGTTTTCGCTCAACAAGCGACGAGTTACTACTATATCTCTTGCCGAGTCATAAGTGACACGCGATCCGATCGGCGAAATATATTGCTGACTTAGTCGGCGTTTTCATTTCATGCTGCACGTGTCTGGAATAGTAGCTGCAAATTCGTTATCTTCTTAATATTAGCGACGCGAGCGCCCCCAGCCTTTGCGAGCAGCAGAAGCAGCACCGTTACCCTGGGATTGGGATTGCGACGCAGCCGTCATGGATAACGGCAATTTGCGCCGCGATGTTCCTCCCCGCGCACCTGTGACACCTGCGACTGCGACTGAGTGAATTCAGATTGCGCTTGCGATGGCTCCTCGTGGTTGCGGCCTTTTCCTGCCAGATCAGTGAATTCGTTATCGCTTTCAACGTCGTCGTCCTCCACTTTCTGTTGATGCTTCTTGAACAAGTGATCAATTTTAGGCTGTTGTGGTTTTCTCGTCCGGGCGTTACGCTTCTTGGGTGCCTGCTGCTCGGGCTCAGAATCCGAACACAAGTCAAGTACATCACTTGCTTGAGACTGGGTTGGAGTCGAACGCCTCGCTGGGACAGCTGCCTTACTCCGCTTTCTCGATAATAATCCAAAGTCGTCGTCGTCGTCGTCGTAATTAGTGCTCTTTCGCAAACGTTTACGAGTCGGGGACTTTGTAGCTCTCGTTGATTTCGTAGTAGAAGCTTTGCCGCGCGATTTTACTGCAGGCCGAGGCGTCATGCTGCTTTCCTCTTCGTCTTCATCATCCTCCATCTTGTAGTCTTCATCGCCATCATCTTCGGCTGTTGCACTAACTCCAACGTCACCGTCGTCGTCTGAAAGGAATTCGTCACTTGTTTTCGGTATTTTCTTCCTTGCAGCACGAGCCGGTGGCCTTCGGGGAGAACTCGCGGAAGCCTTCCGCTTACGGGCTGTTGCTGGAGTCGCATCAAAATCACTGTCTTCGTCTTCTAAATCTGAGAATACCGATTTTCTGGTTGGCTTCTTAGTTTTCTTCGTCGCTTGTGAACTTTTTGGTGCGGTAGATCGAACACGTTGCTTCTCTGAATCGTCAACCATGACACTGCGCCGACTAGACTGGAACTCACTGGCAGACGCACTAGTCCCTGGCTGTGTGCCATGCTGGGACATCACATTAGTTTCCTCCTCTTCTTTCTGAAGCGCATGCAAAGCATCCGTCTCGACCATCTTTTTCCCGACAACACTAAGAATTTCCTGTGCCGATTTAGCACCGCTCTTAGAGCTTAGTTCACGCTGCGTTTCATCAAGTACGCTGTCCACAAACTCTTGGATAGCGGATGCGTTGTTCTTCAAAGTGAATTTTTCCAGTGCAATTCCCAGCTGTGTCTCTGGAAGAAGCACGAGCTTTCTCTCAGGTGCACAAAGTTGTTTGCTTAAAATGTCCTCGATAGTTACAGCTGCTAGCGGTGTGGGGCGAACGGGTCGGCCTAAAAGAGCCTTCTCCAGTTCGGCCGTGCCCTTCTTGTCCAGCGCATTCATGCGATCTTTCTTTCGACGATAGAAAAGCAGCAAGTCGTTCGGATTCGCCACTCGACCGACGAACTTGGCACCAAAGCGTTGATTCACCAACACTGGAAAGCCTGTGTGTTCAACTCGCAAGCGGATCAGCACCAATTGCCTGACTCCTTCAGCTCCTTCGCCACCGTCTACGGCTGGAAGGGGGAAAGGGCTCTCTTGTTGCCTTTGTTCGCGCTCTAGTTCGCGTTCTCTCAGCTTCTCTCTTTGCTCCAGCTCGGCTTCTTGCAGCAGCTCGACAACTCGACTATCCAGATATTCCGTGATGCGGTCGGCCACGTCCGGGTCGTTCGGATCCAGTTCTTCCACTTCATTCAGTATCACCTCTCCCATCTTGAACGGCCGCACCGTGTGCAACTCGCGATTTGTCATGCGGAAGCTCTGACCGTACACCTCCAGCACGGCAACATGCTTCGGCTTCGCTTCTCCTCAACGAGCGACGTCGCCACGGACGATCCCGGCTGTGTGATAAAAAAGTCTCCTTTGACACTCTCCTGCACATCGATCTGACACTCGTGCTCATGGCCCCACACCACAAGGTCGATGAAGTCCGGGATCACACTCTCCGGCACGCAGTTCTTGGCCCCCGCCCTTTGTCGTCTCGATTCTGGTGCACCACAAAGATGCTGAACCAGTCCTCAGCGCTCTCGGACGGTCTCCTAAACACCACTTTCTGCTGCGCGAACATGCGGTTAAGTCGCTCGTCGCGCATGTTCCCCAGGCCGTAGATCGCCACCTTGGTGCTGCCTTTCGTCATGAGCACTGGAAACACTTCCACCTCGTCCACCTTGTCGCTCTTGCCGAAATAGTTGACCAAGTTGGCCGCGCTCAGCAGGTCTAAGGCCGCGAGGCTCTGCGTGGCATCCCCGCCGCCCTCCCTGACTGGGTCGTCGTGGTTCCCGTGGATACTGAAGATCGGCAGCTCCACGTTGAAATTTGGGTCCTCGAAGTTCACGACGCCGAAATTGGGGAAGTTGAGGCTCTGGTCGCTCACGATCTGGAAGTGGACGGCGCCGTCGCCCATGCAGTGCGAGCGCAGCAGCCGCATGGTCTCGTACAGCGTGCGGCGGCTCGGCTTGTTGTCGTGGAAGAGGTCGCCGCCCAGCAGCAGCAGGTCCACGCGCTCGCGCTGCGCCAGCCGCAGGATCTCGCGGAACGACCGGAACGAGTCGTCGCCGCGCACCGGGTCCTTCTCCGCGTAGCCCAAGTGGTTGTCCGTCGACAGCAGGATGCGCAGCGTGTCGGCTTCCAGAGGCCCATCGGAGCTGCTCATGGCGCCAGGAATGGAAGTGAGGTACTATGACTGTGGAGAGCACACGCGACTAAGTACGACAGCAAAGGTGTTGGCACGGGGAGAGACTTGTGGGGAACTTCAACTGATGCAACAAGTTTGTTGACCTGTCGGGGTGCTTACGCCTATGCTGGGAGGAGGCGTTTTACTACAGCCTTGTCAACGGCCAGGTGCATTGTTCCCTTGGCAGCGATTTCCACTTGTTTTTTTTTAAATATGAGGTGCAAGATCTTTTTAACAGGATTGCCCCACTTGATAAATATTAGTGTTGGATGCGCGCGTCAGTGTTCCGAATGCTCGCAATATTTTCGGATCTAGGGATGGTTTTGGATTGGACGAGTTTTGAATGTCTAAAATGCTCTAAAAGGTTTAAAGCAGTTTAGAAGTCTCCGAATCATCCAAAATGATCCAAAACTCAGTCAAGACCTCCAGGACTTCCCAACTCACTATCCCACGACACTTTCGATTTTCCCTCGTGAAGACAACCCCAAGCCCCCAAAGTTTCGCTTTCTGTGATTTACAAACTCAGCACCATGGCGGCC
Source organism: Phytophthora constricta (assembly GCA_011947335.1). Taxonomy (NCBI): domain Eukaryota; phylum Oomycota; class Peronosporomycetes; order Peronosporales; family Peronosporaceae; genus Phytophthora; species Phytophthora constricta. The sequence goes on from JAAVTI010000889.1 coordinate 29,500, forward strand.
CCAGACACTGCTGTCGATACCCCGCTTCTACCTCGAAATTTTCGTTCGCCACCAGCTATTCACCGATCTAATTCAAGCTCAGGAGGAACCGCGTTTCGCGCGCCACCTGAATCAGCTTCAAGACGGTCTGTTCGCTATAGCCCTTATCACGGCGCTGCTTCGTTGAATTCAAGCCCGTCTGGGCCGCCTCCACGGTCTCCGGTATTGAGAAGAAGAGTTGTGTCCTCGCCTCAGACACCTTCGTCTACACCTGCTCGATCGCTCCAATCTCCAAGCCCATATCGACGACCTCGATCATCACCTGTGAAGCTCGGGCGCCCATGTGACGATATATGGGAACACTACGTCATCGAGCGCGATAATGGGAAGAAGGGTCACTAAAAAAATGGCAAGCCGAGTGGAAACCTATTAAAGCACTTGACTAATCCCAAACAGTGCCCAAATGTTCCTAGAGATGTGCGGCTTTCGCTGCGACCAGTGCAAACCCGTGAACGACGTCAGTGCGCGACGCGGCTACACCTCCGCATCGAACGTTGGCCTTGGATAGCCATTGACTGAGCTAAGCCAAGATGCCTTTGAAATGGCATTAGCTCGGGTGCTCTTTGTGTGCGCCCTTCCGTTTATACTCGTCGAGGACCAAGTGTTTCGTGATCTCATAGCCATGGTAGCACCGGCAATGAAGCTGCCGTCGAGGCATAAACTCAGTAGCGTGCTCTTAAGACGTGTGCGTGACGAGGTGCGGCAGCACGTAATCAAGCAGATCAACGAGCAAGTCTACGTGTCACTCGTGACGGATGGTTGGAGCGATACCACCGGTGCAAGTATTATCAACTTTATGGTCGTCGCACCTGGTATGACTTCACTTTTCTGGTCATCATGGTCCACAAGGTCGAAGCACACACAGCAACATATCTTTCTGGCGAGATTGATAAGGCCATCGAGGAGATTGAAAGCACCACAACAGCCCAAGTAATATCAGTGGTTACAGACAACGCAAAGAACATGAGGAGTGCGACCAGCCATATCCAGACCAGACGACCTAATGTTGTGAGCGGTGGTTGCTCAGTCCACGTACTGAACCTGTTAATGCAAGATGTCTGTGGCTTTCCTGCTATTCGAGCAGTACGCTTGAGAGCGGTTGCAATTACTCGCTTTGTTAAAGATCACCTCGCACTGCTAGATGAGTTCAAAGAATTGCAGAAAGCAGTGCGCAACACGGGTTTGAGCGCAAGAAATCTTGTGTTACCAGTGCCAACAAGATGGTACTCCGTATTTTCGTGCCTACGAAGCGTGCTGAATAGCCAGGAAATACTTGAAACACTCTTTTAAGCCTTGAGTATGAGCACTTTCGTGATCGATATCGAGGAACAGCGCCAAATCGGAGAAAATTACAGTACACTATGGAGTTGGTTCGTGACAACGGATTTTGGAGTAGTTTGAGGACTGTTGTGCGCCTGCTGGATCCTATTATTTTGGCTCTGAGAGAGCTGGAAGCGGATGCTGTGTTTGTGTCTGCAGTCTACAAATGTTTTCGCTGGCTAAGATATCACGCTGCTTACGGCGTCATATCACCTGAGCAAGATGAGCTGGAAGAATTGGTGGGATCAGAGGATCCTCAAGCTGACCAAGCGCCAATTAATTCAGCTCGAGATGGAATTGAGTTGCTTAGTAGCACCGTTGAGCTCGTTGTTCCTGCGATGCCTGCTGGAAATGAGAACGAAGGCACTTCAACAGCTGACGAAAGGTTTCTAACTGGAGATGAGTACCAGCCCGTTACAGCACTTCCGCTTGGAGAGCTACAAACTTTTTTCGCGAAAAGATAAAAACGCTGGAGCTATGTCCACACGAACGCCATGGGCATCGCGTTCATGCTCGACCCAGCAATGGATCTTGATGACTTCATTGGCTCTGATGACGACACAGCTGATAATCAAGTATGCAAAATGGCCAAGAGATGCGGTCTTCTCACACCAACGCAGGTGTTCCTGCATTGACGGCAGAAATTCTCGCCTTCAAAAGTATGAAGCGGCGGGGTGGTAAATCGATGTGAGAGAAGTATTCACAGTCAAGCCCACGGGACTATTGGGTCGCCATGAAGGACAATAAATTCTATCTGCTCAATAAGATAGCTGAGATTGTATTTGCGATCCCCACGTCGTCGGCAGCGAGTGAGCGGGCCTGGAGTATTTTCGACCACATACACTCCAAGAGAAGGAACAGGCTCTCCGTTGCAAAGGTTGAAATGCTTGCATATGTGCACATCAACTATGGCACGCTTGGAAGAGATAAATCGACCTTGCACGTCACCAGTCGTGCCCAGAAAGTGTCGAAGTTGACAATGATGAGTAATGGCTCGAGTTTAATAAAAATATGTTTCGCATTTTACCTTTATTGAGATGTGCAGTCGTCACCTCACTAACATTACGATCCTTTCCCGGACACCTTCGGACAATGATCGGGATCAGATGCTGGCGATGCCGCATCACCAACAACACAAGTGAGTCGCCCATCTTCAGCCGGCCAAGTTCTTTTCCGGTCTCCGTAGCACGGTACAGTCTCCGTGGCACGGTACAGTCTCCGTGGCACGGTACAGGATTGAGTCCACACCGATCATCGAGCCCATGTAGCGAGCCACAACGCCCTTCATGAAACCTCCCGACTGGCGGGCCGTCTGCTCCAAAGCAGTAAGCACCAGCACTGACATCTGCGGGCGGAACTTCGACATCGGCGGGCCGCGTTGCCTGTCTCTGTCACCACCACCGGCATCTGAGCGTCGATGTCAATCTTCACAGCCGACGACGCCACATCCGCAGCTGTCTGCAGCGGGCCGTTCACGTCCAGCACGGCGTTGCATTGCGACTAGTACACGTTGTTGTGGCGGTCTCGGCCTGCAGGCACGTCGCACACGAAGGACACCATGATGTAGTCGATGGCGTGCACCAGACCGAAGTTCACGAGGTCGTCCTCGTCCTTCTCGGTCAGGGTGGACAGCAGCACCTTGCCGCCGGGCAGGGTAAATTTCATGCGCTCGCCCAGGGTGGCCGTACTGTTGGCGCGGGCGGTGATGCCGTCCGCGTTCACCTTGGTAACCGTCAGCACCAGCTCGCTGCGGCCATCAGCACCGTACCGGCTGCCTTCACCGACTGCGGCAGCTGCGGGTACGAGCGCGCGATCCTGGTCTTGGCGCCAAGGAACTCGTAGTCCGTGCTCAGCTCGATGAGCGATTCCTTCTAGATCGTCGCGTAGCACCAGTATGCGCTGGCCGCGGCGGAATGGGTCCTTAAAGAAGACACCAGAGCAGCATCTGCCAGGCGCCTGGTCCGTGCTCGAGTCGTCGAAGTTCCACAGCAGCAGGTCGGTCATCAACTTTATCGCCTTCGTCGGCATCTTGATGTCGTAGTTCAGGTCGTGGCCCGAACCGCCGATCCAAACGTACTTGGTGAGCGTCGCTTACTCTCACAGAGGTGTCAAGGTCTTTATACTGGTTGTAGGCGGCGCCGTTGGAGAAGGAAGCGAAATCGAACCTCGTTGCCCATATACTTTTGGACGCTGAGCGTCCAAAAGTCTAAAAGTCTGTCTGCCTCTAGTCGAGAATATCCCCTTCAGCAGTTTAGGACACTTATGAATTTGGGTGGAATTTTGAACGTTTTACGAAACCATTTTTAAAATGATTTAAAAATCATTCTAAACTAGTCCAAAAACATCCCTATTCGGATCAGTTTCGAATAGTTCCGAAATATTTCGGAATGCTCGCAATTCCCCTTCAGTAAGCTCATAGCAGAACTCGCGCCAGCGCAGACACCTTCAGCCGATAACATGAACTCCAACCAGTCATCGTCCCATCGGGATCTTTAGCTACGTCACGTGCTTCGGGTGCGTCGACGCAGTCTACACCGCTTCAGTTGACTCAGCCTTCCGTTCCGGCGACGCCGACACCGGCATCAGCGACTATGACAACTGCTGCGCCATACTCACCGGAGGTAACACAGCAGAGCACGTCGCTAGGTCGACGGACTCGATCTTCAGCACCGCCATCGTCACCGGGTGCTGCATCCCCGTCGTCACCTCTGGGTGCTGCATCTCCATCCCCCGTCCGGCGAACTTCTCGATCTCAACGATCACCGCGTAGTATGCGGGGGTCACCAACGCCAGCAAGGTCGCCAAGTCGGCGCCAAAGATTGGTCACTCCTGGTGTGGGCTCTTCGCCTCAACAAGACCGTGAAGCAGGAGCCGTGTCTACTGCTGTCGTGTCGCCCCGTCCTATGTCGAAAGGCGGGCGGAAGTACGGACCGATATGGCAGCACTTTAAGAGACTTGACGGGCGATCACACCCCAAGGTAGAGTGTAACCACTGCCATGTTATCCTCAATAGCGCGACACCCCAACGGAACATGGTGCCACATGCACTTGCATGTACTGGAATATTGCCGATGGACAAACCATTCCTACGAAACACGTATCACATACCAGTGCTCGGAGATCCGACGCCAGCACCGCTACAACCGCAACACGTCGCCCATGGCAGTGATGTAGGTAACGACGAGAATGGCGGCCCATTTGGCCAAGCGGAGCTTGAGTTATTGGTGGCACAAGTATTTTTCTGCTGTGCGCTGCCTTTGCTCTAGTCGATGCCGCCATGCGAGGACAGCCGCGGGCGCGTTTCACGCACCGTCCGCAAACGTGTTCGCCGCGCGTTTGAAAAGCTGGTCAATGTGCGTTGGGAAATGGTTCGCACGGATGCAACTGGAATAGCATATCTACTCGATCCCAACACGGACCCCGCAGGTTTTATTGATACAGACGAAGCCGATAGTATCGATCAAGCCTGCAAGTTTGCGAGAAGATCAGAAATGCTACAGAGGCTTGGCATAACGCATGAGCAGCTAAATGGTTGGCTGTATGCTTTTGCAAACGATAAAAACACTGGACGGCCGCCGACAAGTTGAAAAGCGCTGGTGTTTCCCCGCGGCATTGGTGGGAGTCCCATCGAAGCAAGAACGAGGCGTATGTGTCCCTCTTCCATCTTGCCGACCTTGTCTTCAGCATTCCTACATCTTCAGCTTCAAGCGAGCGGGCTTGGAGCTTTTTTGACTACATACACACGAAAAAGCGGAACCGACTGTCAGCAACGAAGGTCGAGATGTTAGCATACGTCTACATTAACACGGACCTTAAAACGAGCAGCAAACTAGACCTCACTCGTCTCCAGACGCACCCGGAAGCCGATGAACAGGCCATCGAGGTCAGCAACGACGAAGACACACTGCTTTTGTGAATCGCGCTGGTATCGCTAGCACTAAGTCCGAATGTAGCCATAACCCTTTCCGAGCACTCTCGAATGATCGGAACAGATCCGATCATTGCGAGCATAATTGCGCGCAATCTGAACATGATCCTTTCCAACACTAATAAATATATACCAACAAATCTTGTGATCGCTCGGTGTATTTATTATCTCGGTTTCCAGCCCAAGTGGAAGAAGATCATCAACGCAATGCAGCCCTGCGAGGACAACTATGCGGACGTTCATGTGAGGACGAACGGTGGGTCTAAAGAAGCGCTTCGATCCTTTGAGAGACGGGCTCCACTACTTTTGTCAATTAAAGCTCCACAGATGAAGGCAAAGGAAAGCTATGATTGTTTCGATACAAACTTAGTTTTACTGTATCTGCTAACGCGTAGTCATGTGACATCAAAAACGGTTTCACCTACATTCGATAAGATTACTCCCAAAATGTTTGCTTAAACCACTTGGAGATGTCATCTCTTTCGTGTTCATTGGTGATCATTTCACGTCATTCGTGAATTTGTATCGCATCCAGCAAAGCAGCGCCAAAGACTCTTTCGCCATGGCGCCAGCTTTCGCAGACACTAAGATGAATTACCGCTTCCTCGGCAACTCCGGACTGCTCGTGTCCAAACTCGGTCTCGGCTCCTGGATGATGAAGGACGACAAGTACACCGTCGACGCGTGGTATGAGATGATGAAGATAGCTTTCGAGCACGGCGTCAACTTCTTCGACAACGCCGAGTTCTACGGTAGCGGCCAAGCCGAAGAGAACATGGGCGGTGCTATCAAGAAGGGCATCGAAGAGGGCATCTGGTCACGTGACGACCTGGTCATCACCAGCAAGATCTTCCTCGGCTCCAAGTACGGATTTGCACCGGGAGGCCCCAATGACCAAGGTCTGAGTCGTAAACACCTTGTTGAAGGAACGCGTGCGTCGCTCAAGCGTCTCAACCTGGTCTACGTGGACGTCATTTTCTGCAGTCGGTATGACCCCCACGCCCCCATCGAGGAGACCGTGCGCACAATGAACTTTATCATCAACCAGGGATGGGCCTTCTACTGGGGCACCAGCGAATGGCTCCCTGCCCAAATTCACGAGGCCTGCGAAATTGCCGACCGTCTTGGACTCATCCGTCCCATCGTCGAGCAGCCCGAGTACAACATCCTCCACCGCAACAGGGTGGAGTTCGCGTTCGTGGACCTGTACAAGAAGTACAAGCTGGGACTGACAACGTGGTCGCCGCTCGCATTTGGAATTCTAACCGGCAAGTACACCACTGGAAAGCCTGACGGTTCGCGTTTCTCCCATCCGACCTTTGAGAAGTTCCTGAACGAAGAAGAGTTTGCCGATGGCGTGAAGAAGACAAACCAGCTGAAACCTATCGCGGCGGAGCTTGGGTGTTCCCTGGCGCAGTTGTCGATTGCGTGGGCTGTGTCCAACAAGAACGTGTCGACTGTGCTGGTTGCGGCAAGCCGCCCGTCGCAGCTGGAGGAGAACCTGACATCTCTTGAGTTCGTGAGCAAGATCACGCCAGAGGTGAAGGCGAAGATCGACTCGGTGGTCAAGTTCGTCCCGACTGCACCGACGCTTGACAGAGCTTCTTACATCCGCGACCGCCTCTTGTAGGACTTGTGAGAAGACGCCGTCGACTTGCACCCTCTCGTTCGAGTGAGTGACATTGAATGTCACCTCATCGTGAGTGAAGGTGGCTAGGCATTGCATATGTTGGTTCTGCACCTCGTTCCTCCTCCACATTAACGTTTTAGTCACTTTCTTGTGGTTCAATCCGAAAACCAATCGCACTTTAACCCAACTCGTTACAGCAACTTACCTTCCAAGTTTCACTAAGTTTCGCCCGAATCCACTTCAAAAGGCGTAAAGTGAAGACTCGAAGAATCTGCATCGCCTCTCTGCTTAGACCTCTCTCCCTGCTCTCGCCTCCTCCTGTTACTCGAAGTTCGCACCTCGTCACTTTTATTTTCGCCAGCTATGGAGGTCCAGGAGCGAAGGAGCAGCCCGCAGACGAGCGCGATCGACGTCCAAGCCGCCGCCGACGAGCTCAAGGAGCGACTGACGCTGCGTTCGGAGGCCCCGAAGGACGAGGAGAAGGCCGCAGCTCAAGTGCAGGACAGGACGCAGGCCGACGCGCAGGACGCAGGTCTGCAAACTGAAGACGAGCGACGGGACATGCTGCGCACGCTGCGACTGGCCTTCGTGGGCAACGTGGACAGCGGCAAGTCGAGCCTCATCGGCACGCTCATCAAGGGCGACCTGGACGACGGCCGCGGGTCCTCCCGCAAGGCCATTTTCCGCCACAAGCACGAGATGGAGTCGGGCCGCACCAGCAGCGTCGCCACGGCGTACCTGGGATTTGACGAGAATGGGGAGCAGATCCTGTCCAAGAGACAAGGGAAGGTCATCCCGTGGGTGGAGCTGGCCAAGATGGCGCACAAGCGCATTCAACTGATAGATCTGGCTGGTATTGTAATACCTAGTTGGTGGGAATTGACGAGCTGTAGTGGGTTTGGAGGCTGATGCTGTGGCTTGGACTGATTAGGGCACGAGAAGTACCTGAAGACGACGGTGTTCGGGCTCACTGGCATGCAACCGGACGTTGTCGTGGTTGTTGTGGGCGCGAATATGGGAGTCAAGCGCATGACCAAAGAGCACCTTGCCATCGCAGTTGCGGTAAGGAGGAGTTGGGCTTTACGAACATTACTTGACGGAGTAAGAGGTCGTTAATAGTATGGATTGTTTCTGTGTGAACCTCTTGCAGCTGGAGATCCCCATTGTCGTGGCGTTGACGAAAATTGATATTTCTCCGAAGAACGTGGCAAAGGAGACTCTTGCGACAATACGTCTGGTATTACGACGCTGTAAGTATACTCTCCATAGATGGTAGATGAGCATATCCTAATATGTTGTGTCCGCAGACGGAAAGATGGTGATGCTTGTTAAGACGGCTGAACAGGCTGTCACAGCTGCCAAGGGCATTCCGTCGAACCGTGTTACGCCTATTCTACCGATTTCTAATGTCACTGGTGATGGCTTGGAGAACCTCCGCCGGATACTATACGAGACGTCGCCTGCGGCATTATTCAAAGCGGGTTTGTCTGCTTCGACACTTGCCACTACCAAGTCTATCAACCAAGAGGAAAGCATTGCTGTTGCAGCAGATAATGATGGACCCAATGAAAACACGACGGCTGCTACCGATGTCGTGGAAATGCCGGTTGACGAGACTTACCAAGTCCCGGGTGTGGGATTCATCTTGGCCGGGACACTAGTGACTGGAAGCTTCAAGGTGAATGATATTCTGCAGATTGGGCCTGACTACAGCGGAAGCTTCCACAAAGTGACTGTGCGCAGCATGGAATCGATGTACATGCCGCTGAAGGAGGTAGTGCCGGGGCAAACAGCAGCTATCTCTGTCCGCTCGGTTAGCAAAAAGTTCGTCATGAGTCGCGCGACGTTCCGCAAAGGAATGATTTTGCTCAGCCCCGAAATCAAGGTTAGTGACTATGTGTCCCAAGTGTTTGAGGCTCGAGTGGTAATACTGCACCACCAGACCACTGTCACTGATGGCTACCAGCCGATGATAAACTGTCGAACAATACGACAGACAGCTGAGATTATATCGATCGAGTCGAATCAAGAGGTGATCCGGACTGGAGACCGTGCACTCGTGCGATTTCGCTTCATCCATGCGCCGGAATTTTTGAAGAAGGGGATGCGCTTCGTATTTCGTGATGGCCAGGCGAAGGGAATCGGCAAAGTTGTTCGGATAATTCACGCCGACAATCAGCACGAATGAAGAGCATATTTGAGAGAGGAAGGAAGAAGGTGCTGTGCATATACTAACTAACTATTGTAGGGAAATAGGGAACGAAATGGAATCTGTGCAAGCCATGGTATGATTTATTGGTGATTACATATCGATGGGGAGGTCGTCGCTACTGTTACTGTGAAACAGCAAATCTAGCATTTCTTCTTCTTCCGCTGTATACATGTCTTCGAGCGGAGAGCGTCGTCCCAGCGTGAGGAACATTTGCTCGATAAGGCAGATATTTGACTGCACATCGAGAGATACCTCTTCGCCCTTGGCTGCCGCCTCCTGCGCGAAATGCTGCACGATGCGCTCCACCAGCGGGGCAACATAGCGTTTTCGCTGTTTTTCGTTCAAATGCTTCGCAACGACTGCAAACAGACAAATGTGTGTTAGAAAATCATGCACCATGAAGATATGTGAGATATCACTTACATTCGTTGATCTCTTTGGTGTGAGAGCTGCATCGATTCTCAGCGATCTAAGCAAGCCAAGAATGATAAATAGTCAACATCATAAGCAAACTGAGACGAAATGAGACGTCGACAACATACATGAAACGCGAGGAACTTCTGCAGCTCGCTTAACGTTTCCTCGCTGGCAAAAGAATCGTTCTGCGCAAACAATTGAAATGAGCAGTCTAGTCAGTACTACAAGGGCTCGTCATGTATCTTTTACGGAGGCATATCGTACCTGCTTCTTCTCGGTCCTGGACTTCTTCTCTGGGGAGGGTGCCGCTGCAACTGCAGACTCTGCTGTTGTTGATGGTGCACAACTTGTTGGGGTGGATGACGAAGCGGTGACGACCTCATCATGTTCAATCCTCGGCGATTGCATCATTTCTACCTTTTCCGCAGGGGTGGTGTCAAGGACTCCACTGGGTGAGAAGGAGCAATTGCTTCGCTTGGTTTTGACTCTGCGGGGTTGTCCTCTTTCTCATTGAGTATGACTTCCGCTGGACCGTTATTCGAGCTCGACACCTTCGGATCTTGATCATCAACTAGCTCTGCTAGAGGGGTATCGGTTGTCTTTGGAGACGATGGTTCGTCTTCGTGTTCAACGTCTACTGTGCCTGCAGGCGTCACCACTTCAGCTCGAGAATGGACTTGGTCTTCTCCGGTTCCCTCGGTGATTATTCGGTGGCCTTCATCGATCTTGGTGGCTGCGATGGGGGTGACAGTCAGGTCGGCTGGACGACTTTCCTCGGTCAATGTTTGAGGTACCGACTCGGGCTCAGGAGGTGTCTTGACGCCTTCCGTGATTGCCTCGGGGTGATTGTTGCTGTCCGGCGTGACCCCATTCACTTCAAACTCATGCTCGCTTTGTTTGTCAGCAATGGTCACAGGTTCAACTAGGGTCACCTCTTCAAGGGGCCCTGTCGGTGTTTGAGTTACTTGTGTGATCTCCATGGTGGAACTGGTTTCTTCGTTCACTTTTCGCCGGCGCAGTAACTTTGACAGTGGCAAAGAGTTTTGGTGTGCAAACCAAGCCACCTCCACGGATCAAACGTACACCTAGGATCATAAGGCCACCACCACACAATTTCAAATAGTTTGCTGCAGCACATGCAATACGAACCGGGAATAGAGAATAGGTAAGACCACGAAGCACAACCACACATAGCTAGCAGCTTACAGCAGAATACAACGTTTCATTCCATCTTGCTTCTTGCCGGTGGCAATAGCAGCAGTGCTAGGCTACGAAATTACTCGTAGCTTCTTTACTTTGTCTTCTTTTCTTCCTGCTCCGCCACCTTGGCCTCCATAGCGGCCACAGAGGCTTGGAGCGCAGTGAACTCCTCCTTCGCAAATTCCAAGAACTGCTTCGCATCGATTCCGACGCACGGGTCCACCAGCACATTCAGGCCAAGGTCATCGCCCATAGACAGGATGGCAACGCCAAGGTTCACGTACGGTGGTGGTGGGACAAATCCGTAGAAGCCTGACACCTGGTTTCCGCACAGACCCATCTCGACCACGCTGGCACGCACGTTTGTTGTAGCCACGGAGATACGCGCGGTAGTAAAGTGAACAATGAAACGGATAACCGGCGCCGGTAGCATCGAGATCAGGTGGCTTGACCAGTACACAAAGTACTTCTCCAGCGTGTTCTTGGCCTCGTTCATCGCGGCAGTCACGCGATGCAGTCGCTGCGCCGAGTCGGCAATGCCAAGCGGAAGGTCAATCACCAGCGACGAGAAACGGTTGCTTGTGTGGCGGATCACTTCCGTGCTGGAGCGCATGTCGACAGGAATGGCACAGCGCACCACAAGCGTCGGGGCCACCGACTCGCTCTGGGCCAGCATCGTCTTGCGCATGGCACCGGCAACCACGTTAAGCATCACATCGTTCACCGTGGCCTTGAAGTGCTTGCCCACAGCCTTGGTAGTCTTCACCGAGTAAAGCATGTTGTACGACAAGCGTTTGTGCTTGCCTCCGGGACGCTTGAACACCGTCTGCGGCTCGCGACGCAGCACCAGCGCCGACATATGACGCGTGATCACGTAGAGGGAACATCCAAAAACGTAGAGGAAAATAAGGATGTTCTTGAGGATCTCCGACAGCGGCTTGCGGGGCTTCTTGGCCTTGGGGTCTTCTTGGCCTGTGCGCGCTTCTCCAGCATAGCGTCGAACATCTCGCTCTGGTCGCTGAGCTTGGCCATGGCTGTAGCGATGGAGGCTCCGTCGCCCAGGCAGTGGTGGATCTTCCAGCCCACGCTGGTGACCCCCGGGGCGCCCTTGGGGTTGTGGATGACGTGCATCTCCCAGAGCGGCTTGTCGAAGTCCATGGACGAGTTCACGAGCGCCGACTCGACGTACGACATGGTGGTCTCGCCCTCCTCGAGCGTGTGCTCCACCACGTTGCGCGACACGTCGTAGTCCGGCACCTCCACGTACTTGTACACGCCCGTGGTGTAGTCGCCGCGCACGACGCTGCGCCAGCGTAGGAAAAAGGCGTCGTGCAGCACACGCGCGCGCAGACGCTCCACGAAGTCGGCCTTGGACAGGTGGCCATCCACGGTGAGCACAGACACGGGGATGGACAAATTGGTGGGCACCTCCGTCACCAGCGTGGTCAGGCCCATGTTGCTGAGCTTGCGCGTGAGCGAGCGCTTCTTCTCGCCGTCGCGCGCGTCCTGGCGCTGCTGCGCCACGTACGAAACCACGCCCGAGAGCGCTAGCACCAGCGCCACGGCCATCAGCAGCAGCGGCGCGTCGCCCAGCGAGGGGCCGCCGTTCGCGGCCATGCGAGTTAGCAGGCTGTTGTCGTCCATGGCCCAAATCAACTCAATTCGCTTCTTGTGCACTGGCGGGGCTTTTCGAGAATGAAGCTGAAGCTCCAAGCGGCGGATGGATCCCCCAGAGAATCGAAGCATGACGCACCCCTTGCGTGTCAAAGAGAGGGGCTTTGGCCAATGGCAAGACGAGAAAATCGTGTTGGCCAATCAGAAAGACGTGCGACATGTCGTCGCGTCACGGTTTTTGACGTCAACACCAAACAGGTCCCTCATGTCAGGGACATGGACGGGGTCAGCATGGGCTCAGCAAGAGCATGGGCTCAGCACTGCTGTCAGCAGGTCGTCCTGTCCTGGCATTGCTTGGTACTGGAGTGCCGCCGTGACAAGCGTGGTGTCAGAGCAATTACTCAACGCCGCGAGAGACTCTACTTTGCGCGACAGCAACTTCAGCAAGTGTGACAGGCGATAAAAGCCATCCGCCGCCGTGGGTCGGTAAGTAGTCACCCTCGCGCGAGCACCGGCAAAGCAACGCAGTGTGCCAAACCGTTCTTGGGATATCTGCTGACTCAAAAGCCCGGGGATGGTACTTGTACTTTGCGGCACTTGCCGTTCGTCTGCGTGGTCTTCCATGCTCCCATGGTGGCTGGCATTGCTGACGCGAGGTTCAGTCGAGTACCGTATCTCCCAAATAGTGTCCTCCCATCATAAGTATTGTACACGCAGATAATTCGCTAAAATCCGACCGTTTCTTTTAATTGGCTGTATCGCTAATTCCGTGTGAGAGGACCGTAAATCGGCGTCCCAACCATTCGTGTGGAATTGTGTGCGGAGCTTCATAGACGGAGCTCGGGTTGGCATTCAGTCGCCCATGTTCGGGTTTGTACTCCTATAGGCCCCTAAAAGGGTACAGAGCAGCCAATCACCGCCGCCGCTGGGGGGACCGAGCGGCCACGCGGCAGATCGCCTTCAAGCTCGAACGCCCAGACGGAGGCAAGTGAGTGAGCGCGTCGCGGGCGATCGGCCGAACATGCAGCAGCAGCAGTCCAACTTCCCTCCGCGGGGCTTCCCGCAGCAGCAGCAGCAGCAGCAGCAGCAGCAGGCGCCTCGCAGTGGCGGCGGCTACCCGACCGCCAACCCCAACGCGGCGCCAGGAGGTAGGTACCGTCCGTCGACTCCCCTGGGCGATTAATTCAGCGACTAATAGCTTAGTGCTGGTGGGCGTTATGTTCTGTCCTAGGATACACAGGCGCACCATTCAACCAGCAGCAGCCGATGTCGCAGCCCGCAGGTAGACGCAGCAGTTGGCCGTGTCGGTCGTTTCATTCCGTGCTAAAAGACGACGTTTTGCTGCCAATTTTGCAGGAGGATTCCCCGGCAGAGGCTTCCCTGGAGCTCATCCGCAGCAGCAGCAGCAGCCGCACTCGAGCTATGGAGGGCGCCCGGGCTTTCCGGGACAGACAGGCCCCCGGCGCCGGGCTCCCAAGGCTCCTTCCGACCCGGTCAGCAGATGGGACCCCCGACACCAGGCTCACAGGGCTCTTTCCGGCCTGGACAGCAGGCCGGACCCCGGGACCTGGCCTAGCACAAGGACGGAGTCCGTACCCAAGTCAAGGCCCGCCAGCACCTGGATCGTTCAACAATGCACCACCTGCAGCATCCGGCCCGCCGTCTTTTCCACAGGGAGGCCCTCCCGGAGCGCAATTTCAGCAGGGACCTCCCCGCTGGAGGGCCACAGTACGGTAATGCACCCTCCTGGCGGACGTGCGGGCCCGCCTCCTCAATTCGGAGGTCAGCAGCAGCAAGTTCCTCCGCCTCAATTTGGCGGCCGACAGCAGCCACCTCAAGGAGGTGCGGTGCCATACCTTGCACCGAACCGTAATGCCGGACCATACCCAGGCCCGCCCGCGCCAGGAGCCCCAGGTGCTTACGGCCAGCCGGGAATCCCGGGAGCCTATGGCCAGCCACAGCAAGGAGGCTACCCAACTCCTCAACAGCAAGCCCAGCAAGCTCCTCAGCAGCCAAAGCAGCGCATCGACCCGACCCAGATTCCGCGACCTATTGTATCTTCCGAACGTGTGCAGTATGTGGCGCGCGGCCACACAGTCACCATGCCGCCCCCGGCCTCTAGTGACTATGTGTGCGTCGACGAAGGCTGCTGCAACCCACGCTTCATTCGCCCAACGCTCAACCACGTACCGGCGAATAAAGACTTGCTGAAGCAATGCGGTTTGCCGCTTGCTGCTGTCATCTGTCCACTAGCGGATTTGCAAGAAGATGAACTACCAATTCCTCTGGTGGATTTTGGTCCTACAGGCCCGCTGCGCTGTACGCGCTGCGCCGCGTACGTGAACTCTTTTACCAAGTTTATTCAAGGTGGCCGCAAGTTTGTATGCAACATTTGCTTACTGCATAACGAAACTCCCGCGACTATTACTGCAGTGTGGATCAGTACGGCAAACGTCGCGATATTCAGGAGCGTGCCGAGCTCTCACGGGGTTCAGTGGAGTACGTCGTTCCCGCAGCCTATACGATTCGTCCGCCGCAGGAGCCGATTCTTGTCTTCGTTCTTGATGTGTCGCTCTTTTCGTTCCAGACTGGCCTGGCTACCAGCGCGCTGCAAACAATCCAATATCTCCTTCCGTCGATGGCGCAAAACAAACGTAAGAAGGTGGGTATCGTGACTTTTGACACGGCTGTCCACTATTACCGCATGGACAATGGATCGTCTTCCATCTCGATGAATATCTGTCCGGACATTGATGACCCGGTAGCACCGTTGCCGCCCAGCAGCTGGCTCGTATCCATGGATGATCCGGCCGCCGCCGACAAGATCACGGAGCTGGCCGATGTAATCACACGCACGTTTGAAAACAGTACGAAGAACCAATCAGTATCGGGTGCTGCACTATGGAGCGTGGCTGACGCGCTGTCAGTTTCGGGAGGACGAGTGGTGCTTCTTCATGCTGGTGCGCCGCGTGTCGGCGTTGGCAAGGTAAAGCGTGAAGAAGTGAGCGGTTCGTATGGAACTACGAAAGAGGTGGATCTATATACTCCGGAGGATGGTAATGCGTATGAGGCACTGGCTCGCCAATGCGCTGAGAATCACATTTCTGTTGACGTGTTCTCGGTCGCAAACACATTCGCGTCGCTGGCTGATATGGGTCGTGTGTGTGAAATGACTGGTGGCCGCGTCCAGTACATGCCGCAATTCGAGAAGGAGCCGTCAAGTAATCGCCATCATCTTACCAGTATGTTACAGCGACTTGTCGACCGTGACTGCGGCTATGAGGCCGTACTCAAGGTGCGCTGCAGCGCTGGATTGCGTGTGGACCAGTCATTCGGCAACTTTTTCAATGCACGCGGAGGTAATACGTTTACGACGGACGAGATGGAGTTTGCGGTCATCGATCAGGATCGCTCAATGTGCGTGACTTTTGCCTACGACGAGCCACTGTCTGATGGCACGGACGTTTGCATCCAGGCTGCGCTGTTGTATACACGTAGTGACGGCTTGCGCTGTGTGCGTGTGCATAATCTGTCGCTGCAGGTGGAGCCACTCCTTTCGAACGTTTTCCGCTTTGCCGACTTGGATGCGACCTGCTCGGTATGGCAGCGCTCTGCAGCGCGCCAGTTCGTGGATAAGCAGCTCATGCGTGCGACGCCTCTGGCAGTCAAGGAATCACTTGTAGACCAGTGTGTGACTGTGCTGTTCAACTACCGCAAGCACTGTGCTTCGTCGTCATCCTCAGGCCAACTAATTTTGCCTGAGTCGTTGAAGCTGTTGCCTTTGTACACGCTGTCAACTCTCAAGAGTCGGGCGTTGAGGGGAAACCTTGTGGGCAACCCTCCGCGAGGATTTATCGATGTGCGTGCGGACGAGCGTGTGATGATGATGGGGTTACTCAACAGCCTCCCGGTCGAGTTCTGTGTATCAGCTGTTTACCCCAAACTTTACAGTGTCCACGATTTGGCGGACGATTGTGCTACACTGGATGAAGATGGCAAGTTTATTCTTCCTCCACAGCTTCCTCCAACTGCGGAAAAGCTGGACGAGGCTGGTATTTTTGCTTCACTCAGCGATGTGCTGCTACATTTATATTGGTCCCAAGGCCCCGTCCGAGTTGCTTATCGAATTGTTTGGCGTTGACCACGCTGACACAGCCGAGCAGACCCTTAACCTGTTCGAAACACTGGACAGTGAGCCCCCTGAGGGAGATGGCGAAGGCATGAGTGCGCGCGAACGACTGCGTTCACTTGTGGAGTACCTAAACTCTACGATTCCGATTTCGCAGCCGCTAGAGGTTTTAACAAAGAACGACTGGCGCGCAAACCGCTTCATGAGCGCACTTGTAGAGGATCGCACGCGCAACGACGTGTCGTATGTTGAGTTCCTGGTGCAGGTGCACAAGAAGATTCAGTACAAGTTTCATTAGACCTGACAAAATGCTGATAGGTGAGACAAGGTGACGTGAGGGGCGATGCGACGCAATGGAAGCTTGACATCGAGAGAACGAGAGGAGTTGTGTGTGAGTGTCTGAAGGAGCAACGCCTCTCTTTTGTCCGTCATCTAATACAGAAAGTGCGTTTTGTCAGCGTTATTCGGGGTGGTGCGTGATATCAACATACCGAGAAACTGTAGTAATTGGCACGCACTAGAACTACCTCAATCAGTTTTTAAATCCACGGTGTCCACCCTTCGTACATGACGCAGAGGTTGTCAACGTTTGTCGCCTCATCAATAAGCCATGACGCTTGCTGTTCCACGGTAAGCACGGGAGAAGCACGAGCCATTTCCGTCACGGTTCCTGATAGCTTCTCCTCGACACGCTTCAGAACTTGTAAGCCGTAGTGACTTTTTCCTCGATGTGCACTTTTAGATGACTCAAAGTCGTGTCATTAGCGCTGTTGCCGCTCTCTGTGGTGTGCTCCAAATCACCGCTATTTCCCAAATCTAACGCTGCTCGTGCCGCAGAGTCGTCTGAGATTCCTCGCTGATCTTCTTCGCCTTCGCCTGGCAAAGTGATGGTACCTTCTGCTCCGCAATTCTCGTGCTCTGCACTCGAGAAGCGGTCAGCCATTTCCGTTGCCTCGAAGAAGAGCGCTACACATTCGCGCACAAGGTCACGGCTCCTAGCAAGGAGAGACACGGAATCTTTGGTGGGTAAACAATCTGCTGAAACACTCTCGGATCCCGCTTGCGACCCACTGCCAACCAAACGAAGTGCCTCAATCAGATCTAGTAGAACACGGAGCAGTGCGCAAGCTCTCGAAGACTGCCCATTATCAACTGGCCAATCCTTTCTGCCCAAGTTCTGGGATTGGAAGGATTCAGCAGGACTTGCACTGAGTGAAGAGCTGTTCTGCACTCTGCCTTGAGTAATTGCTAAAAGGATGATGATTGGTCTTCGATTGTGTCTTTACTCTTGCCATCTCCACCGACTGTTAACAGTTTCTCGACTTGAGTACAGAAATCCCGTAACGCGCCGTCAACAAGAGCAACTGTTTCGCGAAGAGCAATACTTCGATCCTCGTGCTTCTCTAGCACACTCTCCAACAGCTTCAGGTGCTTCACAGAACGAATGCTGCGCAGCAGAATTACCACAAGTCGGTCATTCTCCATAAAGGAATAACCCGGCACCAACACAGTCGAAGGTTCTGGAGAAAGCGAGCCAGTCTTTCCAGTCAGAGTTAGCTGCTGTTGCCGAGGCCTGCCCGGCCCTGTAGATGCAGCAGGGGCTGGTTTTCGTTTGGAGTGTGCCTTGAACTTATCAAACGCCTTCAACAAAGACAACATTCCTTTTACTTGGATGTTCAAGGCACGCGAGATCTCCAACACTTCGGCTTCCTTCTCTGTACACACCGCGTGATAATCCTGCTTCTCAGCCCGTATCTTTAATGCAACTGCTTCGTGTAGTGAACATATACGCTTCACCTCATCTTGGAGGGTACGTGTTCTGGTAGCCAGCTCGGTCGCTTCTTTCCTTAAGGATCTTAGCTCCAGGCTAGCTATCGACACAGTCTGGAAGATGTTTTTACCAACAGCGTTTACTTCGAGTTCCACATGATTTGTGTCAGGCATAAAATCTCCGGTCGAAGTCTCAATTACGCTGACACCCTGCACAAGGTCTGCAAGGCTTCGCCCGTAATCGAAGAGCGCTACTACCTTGGCATAGCAGCTTTGGACGTAGTCATGTAAGCTGCATGTGAGTGAAGTTCCATCACTGTGAGCTATGTTCATCTCGAAACAATGTAATCCATTTGTTGGGCCATTTCCAAAACGCCCGCCTCAACCGCTGTTTGGTCTACAAGCAACGCATTCAGGTGCGGTACTTGCGATGACAGGAATGAAAGTAGCTGGGCTCGAGAAAGAATGACTCCTTCGCTAAACTTGGGCACAGTTATGGGCTGAGTCTCTAACCATGAAGCATATCGAAGACGTCGCACGTGCAACATTCGAAGAGAAGAAATTCGTTGAGTGCACAACTGAGACTGAGTCGCTCGCCACTGCTGGGTCCACCATGCTTCGCAAAGTTTAATTAATGCAACCACTAAATTACTTACATCCTTCGCGTGCAACTCGGGCGTCCCATTTGGCAAATCCACAACCGTCGATGGCAATATTGCCGGAACTTGAGACGAGAAAATGCAGTCCATCGTTCTCTCAATGATTTCGGGTTGGAGTCAATATCATTAATTCCGGTTCCGTTAGTTGAATCGTGAGGAAAAAGTCAAACTTCCACTCAGAGGATATCAGATTGAATAGGAGGCGCCGAAGTACCTTTGACAAACAACTGGAAAGAAAGTTATCCACATGAGATAACCAAAGAGTAGCTGCTTTTTACTGCCGCTTGCTTCGATTGCTCTTCATCTTTTTCGGAATACAGGCCCACAAGGTTCAGCACTAAGTGCATCCAACTGGCACCGGATGAGCTCGTAATGCCACCTGCCTCTTCCTTCGTCACAACCGATGATTCTACCAGTTCATTAATCAATGCTGCAAGCTTATCTGTAACCACAAACGCAGCAGCGAAAACGTTGCTAACCGCAGTATACCGAACAACTTCTGGTATGACAGAATTTGAATCACTTGTAGCAGCAGCAAGTGGGGATGCGATCGCATTCTTCAATTGCTGTCGCCCATCCGAGGTGTTCACTTTTGTCTGAATTCGCCCGAGTAATTCCTTAGGCATACTTAATTGCAACCCATGAATATTGAAGACGAATTCCTCTTGAAACACAAGTGCAAAGGAGGCAATCGCTTGTAACACACCAACAAGTTCGTTCAGATTCTTGCCAGCGTGCGAATTGCATTCTCTCTGGTCAATTTGGCATGCTGTTCCAAGAAGGTCGCTTGATCTAAGTCTCTTCATGGATCCCTTCGGCGTCGAAACAAGTTGCAACAACGGTGTACTTGCACAAGTAACTGCAACAATTGTTTTGAAAAGAGAAGAAGTGGGTAGCATAGGAGCAAACGCTTCGTCATCCACATTCACGCTCGAGTCAGTAGTATCACATTCATCGTTAAGATTTTCCATAGCGTCGACAATCCAAGCTGCGCCAGCAAGTTTCATAAGCCGTTGACCTTGGCCATTCGACAATTTCATTTCAGAAAGATTATTCGACACATCCTGGAGCAGCTGGTCCACTTTCGAGAAAAGAGATGATTGGCCGGTGTCCTGTTTCGAATTATCTTCAGCGCTTCCGTCCTCATGAAGAAAGTTACTGTGTGATCCCAATTCATCGAGACAACGTAAAACTTGAACTGACTCGGCAACATATTCCGGGGAAGGCACACTCAGAAAAGAAACAGTATGTGATTCTGCATCATCGCTCGCTTCGCACTTTTCATCTTCGATTTCGCGCAAGCGCTCTGAACAGCGAACCCACCAAATGCAGTACACATCCTTTCCAGTAGCCCCAAACTGTAAATCCAGATATGCATCAAGATCCTTGCGCAAAAAGCCATACGCGACAAGGTACGGTCTCAAACATGTTGCAAGCCTGTCGATTTCCGAGCGAACGCGTTGCAAGTCCATATCAATCGCATGGCATTTGGACTTGAGCGCGGCTAGCAGCTTTCCGTGACGACCCACAAATCGTGATTGTTCCACAACGTTGCAAATTGTTGCATGAGCCACTCGAAACGAAGTCGTCTTAACTGCCGTAGAAATAGAACTAAAGTGGTTTCCGACTCGGAGTCGGCGAAGCTGATACTTTTCTGTCGCCATGCTTCAATTTGTCGGTGCCGTGCTATGCATTCATTCGCAAACGCAGTAAGCTTCGCTGTGAGTTCCTCCATTTTTGTCTGGGCAACCTCCACAGCGGCACACTTTGATTCTTCAGCAGTTTGACACGCATGCAGCTCAATCTCAGCGTCCAATACCTCCTTAAGTAGTGTTCGCTCTTCACTCAAGAACAACACATTTTTCGCGGTGGTCAAGTAGGGCAACAAATGGCACATCAGCTGTCAAAACAGTGCTGGAGATGTCATCTGAGAGTCTCTCATAATCACCTCCAAAAGAGATTATATCCTGCCGCCGCTCTTCAGCTCGTGACAGAAACAGCGAGAGGTTTACGTTAACTTCCAGGCGTGCTTTCAAATCTCCCGATCGTTCTCGTCGATTATCCTCGACGATCCAATCGATTAAAGGACTGTACACAAAAGCCTCCAGCAACGTCAGCAACGCCTCGCGATTATCATCTGCGCGCACTACACGGAGAGTCATCTCAAAGGCAACGCGGAACTTGCCTTCGACCCCTGTAAATCCTAGCGCATCTTGCAGCATGGGGGTTAATCGGAAAGGCACAACTTCCGGTACCTTCAGTCGGCGGCCCTTATCAAAACACACATTGTGATCGATATGTACGAGATCTCCGCTTTTGACGCATAGCAGAATGTTGTCTAAATGACGATCACCAAGACCAACAACATAACCTAGCACGGACATTACCGCTAGTGACTTGCTCAACCGTGTGCTTTTCACCCAACTCTCTCGCAAATCTTCACTTCGTAGAAGAATCTCTTGCTGTAAAATATTCCGAGGGCGCTGAGCAACAAGTTCCTGATATACCTGTTTAAGCACTGGGACTGGCCATTGTGCGCGATGATTTGGCGATACATTGGCTACTCCATGTTGCTTCAGTTTTGCGTAAAACTGCGCTGTTGGCGGTGGAGCTTGTGGTAGTTGCCCTGTGGAGCCCTGGGTGCCAGCATTCACTATCAGTAGCTCTCGATCGCTGGCTGCTTGGTGATCGCTTCGAGACGTGTATACTTGAAAAGAGGAATAACGTCTGGGACCATTTGGATCAAGCCAGCGTTTCTGGATAGCGGAATGACACTGTAGGTTTGGGACAACAAATCGCGAGCTGCTGCAGCTTTGTCCGCTCGTAAAAAATCGTTCGTTATTGTAAAAAACTGCATGATACGCTCATCGAGACGTAAATCCTCTCGGGCCTTCAGCAAGTATTTGTAGGATTGTCCATTAGAACCCATGAACTCCAAGGTCTTTGGCTTCGTCTTCGTCCGTAATATACCTACCGATGTCTCGATATGGTGAATGGTTATTGGTTCTGTTTGACCTGAACCCTTCTCAGAAACTGCGCCCGGCATGTTGCTTAGTGCCAGCTGGCTAGAAATTGACGCCATTGCTGGGGATATATCGCAAAGTGGTAGTTGGTCCCTTCGTCCCGACGAATTGAGTAGCGACTTTAATATACTAGCAAAGGGATGCCATAGCTCTTGTGGTTTCGTCATACTTGGTGCTTGGCCCGCTGGCACCTCAGAATTGCAGCATTCACGAAAGCTTGCCATCGCCTTTTCGATTGGCCCTCCATAGTCTTTTAGGAATGTACGTTCGTGGGGAGACGCAACATGTTGCTCATGGGTGTTTCCGCACGTCTCCTTCCATAATCTTTCAATAGAAAGCATAATCGGCTTCATGATAGCTACCATCTTTCGCTGCGCTAACTCCTGCTTCTCTTGGGTGGATAAGGACTCATTTCTTTCCACGCGAATGGCTTCCTTTTCCAGCGTACTTGCTCTTCGAGCAACATCCGTTGCTAGCTTCATAAGAGTGCTGATCCACGCTTCATCCCACAGAATAGAGATTCGACGAAGCTCCGAAACGAGCAAGCAGACACCTTCTACCTGGCCAGAGGAAACGTCCCGTAGTTCTTTCAAGACTGCCGCAAATGTATTCTTCGCAAACCTACGTTCCTCGAGTGGAGGTACAATCGCGTCTTGAGTTTCCATCGAGTCCACCACAGCGGGATATACAATTTCATGGGGCGAATGGTGTGCCAGTCGGGTGAGTATCAGGCAAACCAATGATGACACAGCCACTACTGGATGGTGCGCTCGGGAAATCAACTGAGGCACAACATACGACCATGGCGCCACTGGACCATGAGAAAAACATCTTCGAGAGCAGTCACCACGTTCTCCTCCGTCCCAAACGTAGTCAAAAGGCCAAGTAGGCGGAGGGCGACCATAATCACTTTTGCTTCGGGATGGTGTCCCCTGCGCCATCGAGAACCATCGCTAAGTACTTACCGTAGCCGTGCGCAGCCAACACGTGGAATCGCAGGATCTTCGAGTGGCAAGAACGCTGCAACTTTACCAACCGGTCCACTACATTAATGTCAGAAGCTGACAATGCCTGACCAGTACACACTTGACGTAATGTGTCGAACCTTTGGTTAATAAGATCTCCATTTTCCAGGAATTGGCAAAAGACACGAACAACAGCATCGCGGTCTGGTTCATCGATGTGGAGCTCGTTTAAGAATTTGTCCATCTCCGATTCGTCTGATGGCTCCAAGTGAATGTATCCATTTTGCTCGGTAACCTGCGCGATCTGCCGTTTGCCCAGATGATAGCACCAATTGCTGTATCGAAGCCACGCTTTAGCAGATGTTGGCGAGAGTTTAATTGCAGCCTGAATACACATCTGAGCAGCTGCATCTTGCGAATCAAATAAAGAGTCGATATCAATCAGGCCACCGCCACCACCACTCAAGAGAAGTCCTTTGAAAAAGTGCGACGAAGCTGGTGATAACAGCTCAGCGCTGTCCGGTTTTGCATATGATGCGGAAAGGTATAGCAGTAATCGCACTGTATAATCGCTTTCGCCTAGAAGTCTGCTGTTAGATCCAATCGAAGTAAGACTCGTTGCACACTGGGCCTCCAGAAGACGGCGTCCTTCATCCTCCATCCCAATCGACTCCAGTAATCTTGCTTTTTCAAAATCCATGCTCATAGAAGACAACTTACTTGTTCCCTTAATCGCAGCAGCTTCAGCTAAAAGGGTCCGAGCAAAAACGAAATTGTGCTGCTTTCGGGCTAATCTAGCAATACCTATAAGGTACAAACAATCCGCATCCGCGCTCTCGGGTATTCCTTCGAAGCTTAGATCACTTAAGCTCGGCGTGCGAAACGGCTGACTCCAGATTGCTGAATCGTGAACCGTAGGATTAAGCTTTAAGGCCACTGATCCAAAGGTACCAGGCTGCGGCGTTCTTTCCACTGGCGAAGAAAAACAGTTGACTTTCAATTTATTCAATCCAACCATACGAAGAAGGCCTCCTTCGACACTCTTCCCAATATTCTCACCTGCATATCCATTCCACGGGGCCGGTTGTAGTGCTAGCGAACAAAAATCATTTCGAAATTGACCGACACAATCACCTTCACGATATGGCATAGCATTCGTGTCCCGGTATCCCGTACCGCTAAAAGCATTCCACACACGAAGGGCCAATGATGTTCGTTGCGCAACACTGTCGCTAACACCACTTAAAGCTCTCACATCTATATTAGATACGCCAACCTGAGACTCCAAAGAATTGATTGTCTCGATCTCATCACTCCAAGCATCGCTGCAGTCAAAAATCATTTGAACTCCTTCAATGGGTCGGTCGTAATCTTTCAGAGTCTGAACAATTTCCATAAATCGGGTGATTATCTGCCGCAGCTTGGCCCACTCGCGTAAAGCCGCATAGCATCGTGCATACTGCTTAAAGCAGCCCAGCAACACGGGTGGCGAGAGTCGGAGGTACGTCATTGGGGACGCAAACAAACTTGCAACACCAACATTTCCCGATGAGTCGGGCTTCGATCGTGCGGCTTCTATAATCGGCAGTAACAAAGATTCGTATTCTGTAGCTGCATCTTCATATCGCATTTCTGTCTCGCATCGCACCGCATTTATCCATCGGAGGAACGGCATATTCCACTCCTCATCCTTTTTGTGCACGTTTGCATGGTTGAGCTGGTGGTACCAGCTCGTCAACATGGAAGAAATCGATTCACCCCACTTTTGAAATCCAACGATTGAGTCGACATCTTTTGCATCGCAATAGCACTGGCACAGCGAATACAGTGCAGCATCCACATCTTTCTCTGCTTGCTTCAATTCAGCGTAACATTTTTCAGATATCTCGCGCGACGCGAAAGATGCCATCATTCTGGTCAGCTTACTGTAGCAGGTCGTCAATAAAGCATAGCTATGGTGACGACAGTACTCGCTAAAATATCCACTTGATGATATTTCCAACAGCAGTGGTCTTATTCGATTAAGCCAATCATCACACACCACCTTATTTGTTCGGAAAAACAATGCCATTTTATACGAGTCACTTTCCGGGTTACTTTGATTCACATCCGTTGCGTTGATAGCATGAGTAATACGCATCTCCAACGCACCAACGAACTCTAGCAACATCCATTTTGACAACCGCCAGCAATTTCTGTACGGGTCGGTGCAAGGGAAATCATCACAGCTTCGAGCGCACAAGGCACCTCGAGTATTCCCATGCTTTCCGTCGCAATAATCCATGAGAAGTCTCTCGATACTGGAAAATGTTTGAGCTGGCCCGCCGAAGTGGGTGCGAAGTCTATTTTGGGCACACCATGCTGCTGCTTGATGAACAGCGCTTATAAGAGTAGCAGAATTGCTGAGGATTTCGTTTACCTCTATCTCGAGCCGGTTCGTGATTCTTCTGCATACACGGTTCCATTCACCTACGTCACAATCGTGAGAACTAAGCAGTCGAACAATGTTTTCAAAGTCAGCCAAAACAAAAGCAGGATGCAAAGACTGAGCTATGTGGCGTGGTGTGTGCGGCTTATCTTGATCCAGAAGTGCACAGCGAGCCATACCACTCAAAGCATCCGAAATGACCATACTTTGGATCGCGCCATTAGAGTCCAAAAGGAGGTCCAGCGAAATCTCAAATAGATCAGCAGCGAAGTTGAATGTCGAGGACCGCGAATTCAGCGCTTTCAAAACTTGAACGCATTCTTCGCGGACTTTAACACTCGAACAGTGCGCCATTTGATTCGTCTTTTTCATAAGACCTCTGCGAAGGTCATGTGGGATAACAGGAGCAAGCTTTGACTGTAATAGTACAGCTTCCACCACCTTCAGAGTTTCAAGTGCGAGTCGATGATCTCGATGTGCCACCACCTCGGTTGGCAGAATATTTAGCGCACACTCCAGCATGCGAAGTGAAACACCACTCACAGTCTCCAAAATATCATGAGAAGCCAAAAGCTGAGAAGCTGCACCAAAAATGCGCATGTCATCTTCAACACAAGACATAGCTGCCGATGCGCCAGCTTGTGTTGGTGATGCCCTTGGTGCTGCATATCCAGCTTTCCAGAAATCAGGCCAAGAAACTCCCTTACAGACGTTGCGTCTTCACCGCATCCAAAAACCAATTTCCTGGAACTCCGACAGGCCAAAATGAAACATGTAGCCGCAAATACAAAGTAGCTGTTTCCCCTTTCGGCATTCCTCCTGTTGTTTAAACGCTGAAGAGGTCTCGCCCCCATAGCCTAGACAGGTGCACCACCACAAAATATATTCAGTAATGCTCACTTGTATATGAGAGCAAGCTCATCCATGCCACTAACCTTAAGAGCACAGAACCCTCCGATGCGAACCAGCAAAACACACAACTGTGTGATGCATTTAAGCCCGTTAGCGCACTTCAAATGGAACAAATATTCCAACGCCTTCACTCGCTTAGGCTGGTGACTCTTCTTATCAACGCGGACAGGAATATCGTCTTCCAGAATGCCCACAGCGTCAACTTTAACACTTTGAGAGTTGCCCATGGCGGAAAAGTTGTCTTTAACCAATCTGTATACATTCTCCATGATCAATGAGAGCTTGTCGACTTCGCTGTCGTATGCTCGAGCTTGGACAGCACTATGATATAGTAAGAATCTCGCGGCTACAATCGAGAGGGGTGAGAAGCTGTTATGCTTGGAGTTCGATATTGACACCAGGTACCCTGAACAGCTCGCAATGCAGTGAATACTGGCGGGGCATTCAATAGTCACATAATATGTTAACGCCTTGCAGGCAAATGACAGCAGAGAAGTCAACTCACGAATACTCAGGTTGGGGACATGATGCAACCCGCCGAAGCACTCTCGCAAACGGGCTTTGTGAATTTTCATCTTTGTACAATGCTGCAAAGCAGAGTAACACAGCGATAAATTCGTTTCAATATTGATAAAAGGCATCCGCAAACAGATACGGGAAAACTGGAATCTGCTTACCAAGGTCGGGAACGCACTGAGCCACCATCATAAAGCAAGTCACTAAGGTGCAGAGCCGATCATCATTGCCTGTTTGATGCCCATCCCATGAATCGCACATATTCACGATTTCCTTCAATGTAATAATATGCACACAAGTGAGCTAAATGGAATCGTTTGATGCGTTTGTCATGGAGGTACGAAGAAGCAGGACTTACATCAGCGAACGAATTGAGCAGTTGCAGGCTGAATACACTATTGTCTGCCCACAGCTGGTTTAGACCATGCAAAAATGCGAAAATATCCTCCCTTTGGGGTGCACACGAATGACCATCAATACTTTAGCAACACCGCAACCCTTCATCCGATACCCATAGGCAAAAGTACTAATGTTGATGCAGTGGCACGTACCGAAGTGGACCGAAGGCCACAGTATTCATAGTCCAGCCAATGAAAACATCCGCAATATCAACAAAGTGCGGCTGAATTCTTCTGAACAGCATCGTCTGCCACAGCTCTGCTTCTCCGCCTTCGTGCAGTAGTAGCGACTGCAAGAGCTTTACGATTTGGCTCACGAGCGCTTCATCCCCTGTATGATCAATCAAAGCTCGCCACATTTGCATAATCCTGGCAAACGTCGTGTCGAATTCCTGAAACTCCGCTGCCTTCTCGTCCCACGCCGCATCGTCCGATCTCGGCACGCTTTTCTCTGCCTGCAGCAGTAACGTATAGCTCCACTGCACGAGCCACGGCTCATTGCCCAGCTGTGTATTTCTTGCAATCCAGTCACTAAACCTGTTCAGCAGAGCGTTAGCCTTTGCATACAAAGAAGAAAATAAAAAGACAACCAGGACAAGCTCGGTCTCGCACCCGAGTGGATTGTGGCTCGACAGCGTCTGCAGCATGGCCAGCACGCTGGTCTGCAGTTCCTGTGTGCCCTTGCCGGGCGTCACCATGACCTCCGTCACCAGCGGCAGGAACGGCTCGTAGGACAGCAGCAGGCCCGGCGTCGGGGCCAGGCGGCGGAAGTAGCTCTCCAGCTGCTGCGCCGCCTTCACTCGCTGCTTGGTGCTCACCACGTCGGGCGAGACCAGCGACTGCAGCGCCATCAGCGGGTTGAACGGCAGCTCGAACGCGCCGTCCTGGGCGGCTGCGTCGCCTGGATTGGCACTGGGGCGCGACGTGCGCATGCCTGTCTGGCTCTGTTCTGCTCTGCTAAACTCTCGGAAACTCTGCAGATGCGTCAGCGCCTGTCGTTCATCGTCCTGGGCACGGGGCGCTCGGGTGGGGACGGGGCGCAGCGCTCTGCTCTCTGCGGCCGCGGGGGCAAGTCTCTCTCTCTTGGTCGCCTGCTATCTGCTATTTGCTATCTGCGAATGGCGCTGGCACTCCGGACTCCTTTTCCGCCAATCGCAGCGTCAGATCGCTTTTCAGCCAGTACACGGCCACTTCAACACCTACCCGCGATTCCGCACGCACAAGCAAAAGCGACCTTCACTCCTGATTTTACAGTGAAGGATGCGGAGGTGGAAGGCCAACAGCTACGTGCTGAGCGTGTGTGTGCTAGTGGCCGAGTTTGTGCGGCAGCAGCAGGACGGGCAGCGCGGCCTCGGCGGCGAAGACTCAGTGGCGTCGCTCGTGGACGGGGCGGCGTCGTCTGCCCCCGCGGGCGTCAGCAGGCCGGCGCTCAATGCTCTCGCTCGCTTCCTGTGCGTGGAGATCCAGCACCCGCTGCAGGCTGCTGCTGACAGTCCGGATAAGAGGTCGACGAGCTTGAAGAGTCTGCTGCGGCGGCTGGAGCGCGCCCTGGACAGCCGCGAGGACTACGAGCAGCTGTCGTGGCAGCTCGTGAGCATCCTGACCAAGATGGACAGCCCGGACGCCGTGTGCAACGCCGTGGAGCAGATCTCCGAGTGCGTGGCGCCACTGGCCACACCCAGGGACGAAGAGGAAATGGACGTGGACTCGGCCAGCTCCACGCTTGTGCGCACGAGTCTGCTGGGCGTCTTTGTGAGGAGCTTCCTGCTGGCCGTGAACCGGCTGCTGTTCGACGGCCTGTCGAGGCTGTTCGACGACGTGACGCAGTATTTGGAGCAGTTCAAGGAAGACTTTGAGCGTGAGAAGAAGATGGAGGAGCAGAGGGAGGAAAAGAAGGAGAATAGCTTCGAGCTGCTGAGCTTCCCCCAGGCATCGGCCGCCTCGCAGCATCTGTGGGAGGAAAGCAAGCAGGCGGAGGAGGAGCTGTCACTGTCACCGATTCAGTCGAGTGCTGCAACGCCCATGAAGAGTGGACTGCCTGAATTTGCTCTCTCTACGCCGGCCCCTTCTCGGTCTGCAGTGGGGGCTTCGACTGACGATGTGCTACCTCCCGAGCCTGTTCACGAGAACAACGATCCGGCGGTCTGGTCGAATGATCAACTGAACTATATTTTGAGCGACATGGTGCGGGAAATGGAAGGTGGACGAAGTAGTCAGCAGGCGCGTTTGCAAAACATGGCCCAGGCAGTAGGTCGATCTGAGGAAGAGCAACTTCGGCGAATTCGCGAAAAGATGGACGATACCAACCCCAATGTCCTTTTCGTGAAGTATCTGTCGTTTTTGCACGACCGCGATTATCAAGGTGCACTAGACAGCTTGCACCGGTACCACGATGTGCTTTCTCCGCGCCAAGAGTCTCGCGTGGGCAGCGATAGCAACACTGCTGCATCCGCAGCAAGTGGTGCTGGCTTACATTTTCGAGGAAGTGGAATTCAATATGCTGCTCTGAACCTGGCTGGACTGCAGATTATTTTTGATCACTACAGCGCAGCACAAGAATGCATCCAAGAAACTATTCGGGTCGCCCAGCATCACGGAGATCATGTATGCGTGGCGTTTGCGCTGGCGTGGCTGATCCGTATTAACCAGAAGCTTGGGAAACCCAAAGATGCCGTGTTGAAGCTGGTCTCTAGCTGCCTTGAGCGAGCGGACGAGCTGAGACTTCCTTCCTTGCAAGTGCTAGCGACGCTAACCGATGTAGAAAGTGAGCTAACGCGTGGCATCACAAACAGATCCGAATCCACGGGGTCAACCTCCCAGTTCCTCTCGCACGTATTTACTGCGCACGCACCTGCACCGAGGCCGCTGTCTATTTGGTCGCGCCTTCATGACACTACACGGTCAATTGTTTCCTTAGCGACCCCAATCGCTAATTTGTCCGGAAATGGTCCGAGAGCCATGAATGCGCTACAGGCTCAGATAAGTGTGGGTACGGATTCTTCAGACCGATCGGGTGGAACTGGGATGGAGTGGATAAAGTCGACGGAGGCCATTCTTGATACCGTTTGGAAACTAAGCGGGAAAGTAGTGATCTCAGCGGCTGTTGGGTGGAGTCTTTTGGACAGCACTCTTTGGAGCACGTATTCAACCGAATGCATTTCCTCTGTTACAATGACTCAGCTAGCTCGTGTGAGATTGCAATGACGGTGAGCCAAATGGCGATGTCCGACCTCGCTCAAGCTAAGACAGGTGAAAACGCATATGAGCGTGCACTGCGGTTCCTTGTTGATGTTGCAGATGACGCTAGCACTGGTAGGCGCCATCAGTTGATAAATGACTCGTCGTACCAGAGGACTCTAAATCACCTATTATTCTTGTGGGCACAGCAGAGGGGAGAATACACGCGTGCCGAAGTCCATCTCAATGATATGATGATGCTGTCTCCCGAAGGAAAAGATTTCCCTGCTCATCTCGAAGTACTTATGCTGAAAGCCAGTCTGTTAGCTGCAGTGGGTGATTTCTCGCAGAGCCTAGCACTACTTGAGAAGCTCGAGGCCACGTGCAGCGATCTTGGTTTCACGTATCTGTCGGCCCAAGTGTTGATAATAACCAGCCGAACTCGCTTCCAAGCTGCTGCACCTCAGGCGCCGTTTGCGTCTCTCAATGTGCTGCTAAAAGCCGTGGATATTTGCAAACTTCATTACTATGACGTATTGCTGGCGGAAGCGCACGTCGTTATGGCCGAAATTTACATCGCGATGGGGAAGTTGCAAGACGCACACACGCTCATTAATAATCAGATGCCTCTGGTGATGGAGCATGGCAGCATCAATCTGCGTGGTGAATGCTTGCTTGTGCTGGCAAAGACTGTGATTGCAAGCATCAAGCGATCCAGGACAGGTGCAAAAGAACCTGCTCCTGCCGCAACTAAGGCCGTTGAGGTGCTCACCGCTAGTGCAAACATGTTTTCAGCGGTGCAGAATGTTCAAAAGCTAAAGGAGGTTAGCTACGTGAAATCTCTGGTTTATAATCACGTGGCTCTTCAAGCAGAACGGTGTGGTGGTGACTCAGCTGTATTATTTACAAGTCGAGAACAATCTGCTACAACCTTCCTCAAGCTTAGTTCACAGCTGAAAAAAGCTCCATTCCTTACCGTCGAATCATTTTTTTAACCTAGAGTCCCCGAAAACATTCGGCGTGTGATCGCTCATCGTTCGGACGAGCAGTAAGGTGTTTAAAAGTTACGTGCTCAGAGTATATACTATTGATTAACGCCTTCATGAAGCAGCTCGTACGCTTGGCGTGCATATTTAATCAATGAAGCTTCCAGCGTGGAGAAGTCACCGTCGATTTGTTCGACCGGCGTCATCTGCACATGCTCGTTCATCCCGTAGCGTTTCACTCCAAAGCATGAAGTTTCATTGAAGATTTTCTCACCATTGAAGGACTGTATCTTAGGAAGTTCATCGCTGTCTTCTCCAAACTTCAGTGGATTTAGCTGCTGTAGTGTGTGCCAAATGTGGTGATCGTTAGCTTGGCCACTCAACTTAATAGTGTTGCGGTGCACAAAGAGTATGTCTTGGCCGTTCAAATCATATTGTACTATTGTCACCCCGCAGTAGCGATGACGGTTCTGGTTCACAATGCCAAGTGTCCCGGGAACGCGGTGGTCGTTGTAAAAAAATGTCGCTTCATTTGCAACCAGGCCAAGCGGAAGAGGTCTTTGTCGCCCCACACCAATTGCAGCTTCGTGAAGAGATTCGGCTTGTGGGTAGCGTAATAGAGTAGCTGCTCGAGCATGGGCCTACTCGTCGCACGATTCACCAGCACCTGTCCGCTTTCCTGCTCTACCATATCCACGTAATCAAGTCCGAGCAGTTCCCACACCAAGCTTTGAGCATGGAGATTGAAAATGCTGTTCCCGGGAAACCAGAAGTCGGGCCAAAACACAGCGCCGTATTTCTTCATAGCCCAAGAAGAGAAAAGCGGCGTTGGGTCACGTACAACAAAGTTGTCGGCGTCCAACAGCAGTACACTTGTAAACTGTGAATAATAGAGGGCGTGCACCTTCACGTAAAACCCGTCAATGCGTTCGTCGAAAATCTGTCGCAAATGCACTGGACCAAAGCTCTCCATCAGCAGGACCAGCACCGGGTTCTCCGGTGTGAGCTCGTCGTGACGAAACCAGAGCTCGACCGGGAGTGTGCAGCCGGTATCCCGGAGACGATGGATACTTGCGAACGCACTGGGCAATACACCTTCGTAGACCGCCATCACTATGCCTTGCGAGCTTAGTCTATTCAGTGCCATTGGTGGGTCATGACGATATGTTGCGGCGCGAAATCGAAAAGACGAGAATGCATTGGCGAGTTCACACGTAAATCGAGCGTCGTCTTTCAATGAAATACCTGTCGTGTGCATGAGGTGAAATACTTCTCCCGAGCTCGAGTTCAAGACCTCGCAGTAACCAGCATCACCCGCTTGAATACGTTGCCAGCATTCTCGTCGCCGTCCCAAGTCGTCACCATTGTCATCAGTCTCAACCCAGCCAAGACACTTGAACTCGTGCTTCTTCCAAAATCGCTGCGGGTATTCACTACTTCCAATCTTCCTGTCACCACCATGCACTAAAGTTGCTGCGGGGCGGATGCTCACTTCCTGCATCGCTTCCCACTGGATCCAGATGAAGATCGAGCCAAAGAAATAGAGCACCAAGAACACAACCGATGTCAGCGCCACCTGCTCCGAGACTCGTTTACTCCACGGTGGCATCAAAGATTTTGGCACACCAACACATGTGCCACTACGCATCATTGCGTCAAGAAAACAAATGCAGCTCAACATTGGCCATCCTTAGTTTCATCCATCCATCAATACGAATTAATTTCCGCGAAAGTGAGCAGCATTCCACTTCCGAAGACTGACAAGACCCGATCCAGCAGCAATTCGCTCGAAATGTATTTGACAAGACGAAGTCTTTGAACGTGGAGACGTAGTCTCATGCCGAACGACCGTTGTAACTTTACTTCCGACGCTTGGTGGTGTTGATCCACAGCAAAACGATGTCTTCTGCCACTCAATCCCGTAGTCCTCAGCGTCCTGGTACTGCAGTAGCTCCGTCCGAAGCCTCACCATCGTTGCATGAGCAATGTGAACAACTACGTCGCGAAAGCGAGGAGTTGTGCTTCGTACGTCAGCTCAAGCAGGCTCACAGCAAGGCTGTTGCGGCGCTCAAGATGGCCACAGAGGCCTACGGCAAGAACTCGCTGCGACTCGTACCTTTCTACCTGGTGCTGGTAGATATCTCAGTGCGTGAGAGGCAGCTTAAACCTGCAGAGGAGGTGCTGTCACTAGTGAATTGGCTGCTGATCAAGGACCGCAAGGTCGAGAGCAGTACTTCGGGAATTCTCGTGGGGCTGGAGCATTGCTGCCTGAACTCCCGGAGGAGATGAAGAACCTCTTCGTCATCCGTATGAACAAGCTCTACAGTTTGCTGCACCTCGAGTACGGAGCATTTTCCGAAGCACTCCAACGTGCAGCGCACGGTGCTTACCATTGCTCACTTCTCTTTGGACCCGATCACCTGTACACGTCGGAGCTCTACTTCTGCCTCGGTCTCGCTTTTCACCGCATGCAGCGTGCTGCTGTGCGGCAACAACAAACACAGCAAGAACCACAACAACAACAACGCGATCTGCAGCAGCGGAACCAGCAACATGACAGCGCGCTGGCCATGCTGGACAAAGTTGTGGATATTTGGTACCGCTTCCTGACCAACCCGCCCGAGGATACAGCCGCTTGGATGCTGGAACACCAGCGTCTGCGCATCCAAGAGGCTAGCGCCATGCTGCAACAAGTTGTTAACATTCGTCAGAATTTGTTGGGCCCCAAGCATGTGGCGACAGGCGAGGTTCTTTACACGCTGGGACTGCTGTTCCTCTTCCTGGGTGACCACGGGCAGGCGAAGGCATTCGTGAAGCAGGCACTCGACATCTACGTCGAGGCACTGGTGAGTACTCTATTACGATATGATGGTGTGTTGCAAAACAGCTTAAACGATCGTGTTGTGCCCCATAACACAGGGAGCTGAGCATCCGTCGACTGTCGATGTGATCGGCGTGCTACACCAGTTGGACGAGGCTGGAATCTAGGAAGCCTCATATTATCACACAGCTGAAAGCAAGGGCATTTAGCTGCTCTGGTCAGCATTTGCCTTGGTGTCTTCCGCCTGAGCTTCTGCTTCCTTGTGCTTGTGGTAAGTAATAGTGCAGACTTCGCGCTCACTTGGCACAATGGATTCAAATGGATCCGGGCTCTCGAAGTACAGGTCGCCGTATTTCTTCAGATAGGATCAAACACAAAACCACAACAATCAGTGATGAGAACCTTGTCCTTCTGCGCACTGACGTTATATGTGCACAAACCTGATCCTCTGGACGACCACGAAGCCAGATCCTCCAGGCGTGCAACATCATGCGTGGTGCATCGTCCTCCTCTGAGCCGTATGTGACGTCACCAGCGATCGGGAAACCGTGGTGTGCTAGATGAAGTCGTAGCTGATGCCGACGTCCATTTAATGGACGCAGCAGTACCTTTGTGACCGGATCATCTTGGTATGTCGCGTGACCCAAGACGAAAGCAATTGTGGTAGACATCTTAGCTGCGGTGTTTTGATCCTCCCCGACCTTCATGCGAAATATACCAGTACTTCGGTGCGGCTCAACAATCGGTGCGTCAAAAATGTAAGCTACAGGTTCTTTGTGTTCGCTCTCACGATCGAGGCAGTCATACTTGCGCTTGCGAGCAAGCTTGACCTTCTCCTTTCCGAGAAACTCGGCAAATTCGCGCAAGAAACGCTGTTTGTCCGCTTTAGCCTTTAGAGTGTACGCGTCCTTCTCTTCCTTTGTCAGATCATGCCACGTTGACTGCGTAAACGCTAGCTCAGCAGTTGTTAGCTCGCGAGCATCAGGTCCATTGCTTTCACGAAGGAGCTGAGCTTGCTCCATCGTAAACATGTTGGGTCCGTGTCGAGCACCACGAGGATACCCAGGCGTTTTCTGGTGAGCCTTTGATCCACGCTGCTGAGTTTTGAGTCGCTCCATCTCTTCCATGTCTTGAATCAACAGTCCTAGCTTCGAGAACGTGCACGCCTTGGCAGCCTTTCCATTAGCGCCGACGCTGTCTGTCGGATTAAATGGCAGGTGGCCGCGCACCACAGCCAAGTACTCCTTCTGCACTCGCTTCTCACGAAAAAGACGGCAACCTGTCGCGGTGGCTCTGCAGCAGCAACAACAACGACTTGTCAGTCCAGACCGAGAATGACTTCAAAAGCGTCTCAAGCTGATTGCTCACTCTTTGGTAGCTCCAACAACGAGAACTCCGGACGTAGCTGCAGCCACATAAACCACATCGACGTCAGATAACGAGCTCAATCTGCAGCCCCAAAATCTCCTCACCGAAGTCGAGTTGGTGAATCCAGCGGAACTTGGGCACCTCTGGGAAGTCTCGGGCCAGCTGCAGTCATCACCAACCAACTCAGAACTTCACAAGTATCCAGCTAAGCTTCAATGCACCTTCAGCCTCCAGCAGCAGTCGTACCGCCTTCTCGATGGTCACGTCAAAAGCGCCGTCCAGCCGTTCGTCCGCGCTCTTGTTCAGCACCACAAAGTGCTCGTTCTTGGCCAGCACGCGCAGCTTCAGCTGGTCCAGTGACTTGACGCCTCCTCGCTCGTTGCCATCACCCTCTGCAGCCTCATTGGGCGTCTGCTCGTCCGCCAAATGGCTCTGGTGGCGTCGCACTCGGGTGACGGAGTCGTCTCCTATAGTGGCGGGTCCTGAAGCTCCTACTGCGCCCACGGAGCTGGAAACCGACGAGGAGATGGAGGAGATGCTGCCGATGTTGGAGGACGAACTCATCGCTCGTCTGGAGAGCAGCGGGAGACGACAGAGGCGTGTCAGCAGGACGGACATGCAACAACAGCGACGTGCGATTGACGTATACCACTGGTGCGAGTGGATGGGTACAGTGTACCACTCATCCTCCAAGGAGGACAATACGCTCGCCAATGTGGACACAATCACAACACAACGTGGACATTCAAAAGGTATCGATCAATTCTTCCCTAGTGTAGACGATAGTTAACAACCTCATAACGACAGGCGGTCCATGTCTCCTGACACCCGCCAGAGCTCGTCCAGCGTCTGGAACTCGTCCATCTTGAGGTCCGAAAGCCGTCCGACGTCGCCGATCTCGTTCAAAAACACGTCCAGGCTGCCCCGACCTGCCAGATTGCCGCCACTGCCCGAGTTGCGCAGTCGTCGGGCGGCAGATGCACGAGCTGCATCAATGCTAAGTCTTGGCTTGACCTTCTTGAGCGACGGCTCATTCGACTTGTCACCGCCCAAAACATTATCGTCATCCTCGTCAGCTGTGTCGTCGTTGGACTTGGTGGAGCCCGCGCCATTACTGCTAGGCATCGGTGGCTTCTGCCCTGCCGACGCAGCTTGGAATCGCTGCGCGAAAGCCGCTGCCGGGTTGAACGGCTTCAGCGGACCTGCTTGAGACTGCTTGCTACTAGCTCCAGGCTGTTCTTTGCGCTTCTGCTGCTGCTGTTGCTGCAGGAAGGCCGCCACTGGGTTGCTGTTAGGAGCAGCAGGAGAGGGGACCTTGCTCGCCTGATTGCGAGCAAACATCGCAGCCGGGTTCGGCATACCTTGCGTGGAGGGAGGCATCATTGGGCCAGGGTGAGACTCATTTCTAACTGCTCCGTCATTTGCACGTGCCTGCTTTTCCTGCTGCTGCTGGGGTGACGGGGGCTCCTTCTCTGGATTCGGCTGCTCGTGCTCATGTACTGAAGCAGGCTGTTGCACCAGGTTTTGTTGTGCCACCGGAGCACGGGGCTGCCGTTGCTGCTGAGGAATGTGGTGAGGAACAGATGGCGAGTACTGCTGCTGCTGTCGCTGGTGCTGGTGCTGTTGTTGCCGCTGAGCGAACGCAGCAGCCGCGTTGTTCATGGCATGGCTCGCTGGTGCCACGCCGCCCATACTCTCATCCGTTGGTGTCGGTGGCAGGCCGTAGTTGTACGGCATCATCTGTGGCTGCGGGTGTGACATCTGCTGTGGCTCGTGAGGCGATAACTGCTGCGACCCGTACATTGCTCCTCCGGGGCGATAGCCATTCATTTGAGGAGCAGCGCCATACATCTGTCCATTGTTCATGCCTCCACTGGGTGTCGAAGAGCCCGCCGGATACATGCCGTTATTCATGTTGGGAGTATACCCCTGGTTCGGGCCTGGGTAGTTTTGACGATATCCGTCCTGGGGCTGTGAAGACATCGGCATTCCGTTGGACGAAACGTTCACCATGTTGGTTCGACGGTCGACAAAATCCTGCGCATGGTTGCCTGGGATTGGAGCCGACGACTGCAGCAGTGACCATAGCTATTGTTCACATGCTGCTGCGTGGGAGGCTTGCGGTAGTGCGCCATGGTGGGGTCATATCCTCCGCCGCTCATATCGCTCGGATACATCATTCCGCCACCCATGCCGCTGCCCATCATATTCATCGCCGGGTGCTGCTGACCACCACCCTGCATGTTCGCAGCCGGCACCATCTGACCATTTGGAAGCCTCATCATTTGTGCGCCCTGCTGCGGGTGCATGGAGAATGCGCCGACTTCCTCACTCTTGACCATGCCGTTATCGAAGCCTGGCTGCTGCATCATCTGGCCTGGCATTCCAATCATACCCTTTGGTGTCATTTTGTTCTTGTCTGGCTGTCCGCGGCGGCCTTGTCTGTATACAAACAATCAAAAGGATAGTTAGCATCTCCTCGCCACCCTTAAGCATCTTAAGCAGCACGCACCCTTTGCGCACACGACAGAGGGACTTCCACCGGATTTTCACAGCATCCTCCGTCCTGCCGGGCAGCATGGCCGCAATGGCCGACCAGCGGTTGCCCAGTTTCGCTTGAGCTTCCAGAATCATGCGGTCCTCTTCGGCCGTGTACTCTCCTCGCACGATGCTCGGGTCCAGGTGGTTGTACCAGCGCTCGCGGCACTGCTTGGACGTCCGTCCGGGGATGCGCGTGGCCACCTGTCCCCAGTTCTTGCGACCTTCCGCCACCAGCTCCTTGAGCAGATCGTCCTCGTCAGGACGCCAATGTCCCTTCACGAGTCCGGGGGCGAGCACCTTGGTCCACCGCTGCAGACACTGCGTGTGATTGCGCCCCGGTACTTCCTCGGCAATGGACTTCCAATTGCGCTCTCCGTGGCGTCCTACCGCGTCCGCAGCTTCTCGTCCTCCTCCTGCGTCCACCTCTTGGGGACAGCTTTGTCCTTGGTCTTCATAATCTACACGCACTCACCCAGCGCCAGGTCAATACCGGTACCGACGGTACAGCCATCGATATACCATAAAATACCCACATCATGCTGCTTCTGACGGGGCACGCCCTTGATCTCCGTGAACACGCGCTTGCTGCCAGTCTGCGTCGTCACGGTCGTGGCTGCCGATGGCGCCTTGGAACCGGTTGCGTCACCGGTATTACCGGGTTTCGACTCGGCGGGCGTGCTGGCCTGGCCCTCGGTGAAGAGCAGCTTGCCAAAGTCCGAGATGGACGAGCGGCCCTCCGCCTCCATGGGGAACGTGTCCACGAGCTCGCCCATGAGCTTCGAGATGGACTCGCGACTGACGCTGATGCTCATGGCGACCACCGCCCAAATACCGGTATGCTGCGGACACGACGGCGGTAGGCGTTAGAAACGGGAATGGCGCATGGCAGGGAGGTAGTCAAAACCGCGCCAGGATTTACTGTAGGCAGCGTACCGTTTAGGTGATGGCGTGGAGATGATTGCGGGGCTTCTTCTTGCTGGAGGAAGCCGAGGCCGCGAGTGCGAGTGCACGACGAAAAGCTTGTTCTTTTCGAGCAACGCGCCACGCACGGCTGGGTGGGCAGATGGCAACCGCGTGACGTGTGGCGGCCAGTTGATGGCAACGATAGACAACAGCAGGCTTTTCCTCCGACGTTGAGCGACCGGTCTCTGGACAGCAGACGCAGGGCTGGCTCTCTGACTTAAATAAGGGTCGAGATAAGGATGGCCAACTTGGTTATTGTATGCCTTATACTCAGTCGAAGACGGATTGGACCTACGAATTAGCGGTGATTGCATACTATCGCGGGGATGGATCGTCATAGCCAAATCCCAGCTGTTCTTGTCCTGACGCTTGCAAACCGGTTCCATACCGGCGCCGTAGTGAGGGTTTGACTGCCCCAATTGATGTATTTTCGACGTGAGATTCACCAAACCGTATGTCTGGGCTGGCAAAATAGATAAATCCTCTTGCCACGTTCGAGAAACGACGTGAATAAAAGCTGCCTTCTCTACCTTTCTTCAATCGAACAAATTATCATGATGTATTGCCTGCGGCGGAACCTTTTGAGTGGAAACCAGGAAGCCATCCAGCCGTAGTCTTTTAACAAAGTCAGTCTGTCACCGAACATAACGCCCCTACTGAACATGAAGTGAAACTGGTCGAGATGCTGGGTCTATTCACATAGAGACAGCAGTCGGACTTAAATCCGGTCGATCCGGCCGAAAAGTCGGTAGCAACTTGATCAACAATTGCTGTCTCGAGTGGTCATAGTCACGTTTCTCCTGCTCACTGTCAATTCTTGCCGACAATAAAGAGGTTGTGCAGCTGTCACGAGACAGTGAAATTGCATTGTGAAGTGTGATCCGATTTGGCAGGGTTGATTCGTTACAATAGCGCTGTGCAGCTGTCACTTTTAAAAAAGAACAGACGAATGGAGAGCGAGTGCAGCAGCTCAGAGGACGAGGAGTTAGCCGTTGTCTTGCTACTTGCCGGTGTGAATGACGGCCCACCGCCATCTCGGTTTAACTTCGACCAGCCTGCCACCGATCATGTATGGCGTGACAAGTTTCGGTTCGACAAAGACGAGATTATACGACTCGCAGAGCTGTTTGACCTGCCAGATCCTCTACCAACAACACAACGGTATAATGTGTCGGCGCAAGAGGCCTTCTGCATTTTCTTACGGCGTATGGCGTATCCCGTACGGCTTAGTGATTTAGAAGGCTTATTCGGTCGAGACAGTACGTCAATTTCGTCTATTTTAAATGCCGTTCTCGACATCTTTTACGACAAGTTCCACTGCCTCTTACTCTTCGACAGCAATCGACTCACAACGGCTACACTATTAACATATGCAAACGCGATTCACTCTAAAGGGGCACCTCTCCAAAGTTGTGTTGGTTTATTGATGGCACAGTGAGGGGAACATGCCGTTCATTGCGAAATCAACGCTACGTATTTAATGGGCACAAGGTTCGTGTGTGAGTTTCCTTATGAAAATTGTAAATGAACTAACAATATTTAGTTATTGTGGTTTTTGAGAAAGCACGCTTTGAAGTACCAATCCGTGATGGCTCCTGATGGAATCATAATACACATGAGTGGGCCATTTGCAGGAACACGCCACGATGTCTTTAATCTTCACGAGAGTGGGCTGCTTGATGCAGCTGTACCATCACTCCGTGCAAATGACAAGCACTTTGTTTTTTATGGCGATCCTGCATATGGACAGCAGGAACACATTATCGCCCCTTTCAAAGGAGCTCGTTTGTCGAACGATGAACAAGAATTCAATAAGCGGATGAGCTCAGTTCGAGTAAGCGTTGAGTGGGGATTCGGTCAAATTGTTCGCTACTGGGCGTTTATTGATTTTGCACAAAAACAAAAGCTGTTGCTGCAGCGGTTGGGGAAAATGTATCTTGTGGGGGCTTTCTTAACAAACGTGCATACTTGTCTGCGTGATAGTCAAACAGCTACCTTTTTCAGGTTACATCCTCCTACAGTAGACCAGTACATAGGGTTTGAATAAGCAATGTATTGTCAACATTACTTAGCAATTATTTCTATCAACTTGGCCATTAGACCCATTTGTGAGGACATCATGTCAAGCATTCGGTCGCTTTTCTCACGGTTCTGCTCCAGTCATTGCTGTTCTAGAGCAAGCCTCTGTTCTTCTATGTGAAGCTGCCCCTCGCGCAGTGAATCTCTGCTACTACGCGTAGAAGCTCAAACCTCTAGGAATCCTATCAATGCATCAGTGCTTGCGCGTTATTTTTGCGGCGTCGGTGTCTGCGACTCGGTCTGGGTACGGGCTCTAGGGCGGCGCATACCTTTCATAGCACTGCGGACGATTTCAGCAGACGCTGTCTCACGACGCTCAGCTTCACGCTTCTCTTTATCTGTCATGTCAGCTTTCTGGTTGCACATATCCAGCGTACTACAACAATGCATTAGTTAGTTTAACATAATATACAACAAGACGCTAGGTACTTACTAGAGTAACGCAGTCTGTAAGTAGTTGTTCTCTCTCCTCATAGTTTTCGGCCGTTCCAGAGGCTCGCAATGAGTCTAACTCCTCGCGCTTGAATGCATCAACAAGCGTATTAAATCTACGCCGGCATGCTTTACCGTCGGCTGTGCACACAGTTGATGCAGATTTCAGTCCTCTAGAAACATCGGCCCACGCGGCCTCTGTCTTGCCATGTCCGGTAGCCCAAGGTTTGTGTTTGACTGCCTCTTTCAGCAAGAGGATGTCGCTGGATGGAAGAAAGCGAAACGCTTTCTTTCGCTTGCGCTGATTGTTGCCGCCGGCGGCGAGCACGGCCTCCCCTCCTGTCTTCGGCCGGAGTGCTGCTCTCTTCCTCCTCCGCCGGGGTGCTGCTCTCTTCCTCTGTTGGAATGCAGATCTCTTCCTCCGCTGCTGGTATACTCGTTGCTTCACCTGGCATACCTGCTTGCTCCGGTGGTATGTCAATGCTTCTCTGCCAGTCGCTGCTTGTAACTCGTGCTGACAGTGAGGAGTGGTTCACAGTAATTTGTCTTCGCCAATTCTGACAGCAAAACGCCTAACCCTAAGAGACGCCACTTCACAGTGCATTTTCACTGTCTTGAGACAGCTGCACAACCTCTCTAATAAATCTATCCAAACCGTTCCATCTTAAACTCCATCGTAGCATGGAATGGACCCCATAGACATTTTTCTCTCACTTTTTCCTCAAGCAGCCGCTGCAGCCTTGCCGCACAAGGAAGGCTTTTCTTCGTGCAGTATGTGACTCGCCCTGTATCCATCTTCTAGACGAGTCCACCCGCCCGTTCTCACCTCCCCGCGCCTCAACTGCACGTCTCGAACCGGTTTCCCAACCGGTTTTCCTCCACAAAGTCGGCGATCTTTCGGCCACCCGCCAAGAGGCACCACCGTGCCCGCTCGCCGTTGCCATTCCCCGCTTTGCCAGCGCCTCTAGCGACCTCTTTTCGCTCAATCTGCTCCATCCATACAGCCGCCATGTCTTCTGCATACGGCTCCCGGGGCGGCGCCAAGGCCAAGGGCGCGGCGCAGAAGAACAAGAAGTTTGAGCTCACGGAGGAGCAGAAGCAGGAGATCCGCGAGGCCTTCGACCTGTTCGACACGGACGGCAGCGGCACCATCGACGCCAAGGAGCTCAAGGTGGCCATGCGCGCGCTGGGCTTCGAGCCCAAGAAGGAGGAGATCAAGAAGATGATTTCGGACATCGACAAGGACGGCAGCGGCACCATCGACTTCACCGAGTTTTTGGAGATGATGACGAGCAAGATGAGCGAAAAGGACTCGCGCGAGGAGATCCTCAAGGCCTTCCGGCTCTTCGACGACGATGAGACGGGCAAGATCTCGTTCCGGAACCTCAAGAGGGTGGCCAAGGAGCTCGGCGAGAACATGACGGACGAGGAGCTCCAGGAGATGATCGACGAGGCCGACCGAGACGGCGACGGAGAGATCAACGAGGACGAGTTCCTGCGCATTATGAAGAAGACCAGTCTGTATTAGAGAGCGGTGGCCTGGTACTACAGCTGCTGAACACGAGGCACGAGCTCCTTCGAGTCATTTTCAAAGAGATAAACACACAACACATCAATACATCTTTATGCAAAACATGCGTGGGAATCTATTAGATGATGAGGCGAACCATGCCAGCTTACTCCTCGTCCGACGAGAAGTTAAAGTCGCCGACCTCGTCGGCAGCGTCCACGGCTGCCACCGACTTCTTGAACTCGTTCAGCGACATCTTCTTCACCTTCGCGACGGCCTCCTCGTCCACCGGGGTGCCCGTCTTGGCCTTCTTGCTGCGCCGCTTCTTCTTCTTCTTCTTGCCTTCCTCGACCGGTTTAGAGCTCTCCTCCTGCTTGTCCTTGTTAGCCTCAGCAGTAGCATCCAGCTTCTCCTGGAGCTCACTAGCGTCCTTCTCGAAGATCTTCTTAACAGCAGCCTCACGCTCCGCACGCAGGAAGTCGTCGAGCTGCGCCAGGTCCTTCGGTGCCATGTCTAGGCCGTTGCGCTTCGTGCGGATCCAGTCGGCGCGCTTACTGATACTATCGACAAGACCACGGCCCTGCGCTTTCCACTTGGGAACGGCGCACGAGTGGGTGAACTTGCTGAGTGAGAGCTGCAGCGGCACTGCAAACTCTGGGAACGACACGTGAAACTTGTATACGTCGCACTCACGCTGCAGCAGCTCGAATAGCCGCACAATAAGCTGGTCGTGCACACGCTTGCTGTCCAGGGCAGTCGTCGAAAGCTTCACGCAAAGCTCCAGGTCCACCTCGGTGGTCGCGTTCGCACCATTGGCAGCCTTGCTTCCCTTCTTACCACCGCTGCCCCGGTACGATGACTTGAACGGCTCCAGCTGCAGCACCTCAAGAAGAGCTGGGGAGGTAGGAATGAAGGAGTTGGTGGCCAGCGCAAGCTGCTGCAGCAGCTTAACGCAGTGGAAACGCAGCGGGGCAAAACGCAGCGTGCTT
Organism: Phytophthora constricta; assembly: GCA_011947335.1. Classification (NCBI taxonomy): domain Eukaryota; phylum Oomycota; class Peronosporomycetes; order Peronosporales; family Peronosporaceae; genus Phytophthora; species Phytophthora constricta. Next base: position 73,526 of record JAAVTI010000889.1, read on the forward strand.
GAAAGGCGAACCACAGCAAGAAGGAGCTGACTGAGCGGATACACGAGTGCACGAAGCTGGTTTTCGGCCGGGTAGGCGCACACCACAGCAGTCCAGACGCGCAGCTGGTTAAAGAACTGCCAGTTAAGTACACCCTTGAACGAGTCCGGGCCCGGAGACGTGATGGTCTTACGCACGGCAATCGCCAGCTCGCGGATGTAGACAAACGCGTGCTGGTACGAGCTGCTCAGGTCCAAGCCGAAAAGCTCGACAACACAGTTGCCCATCAAGATGTGGTGCGGCAGCGTCACCTCGTTTGTGAATTTGGTGTTGCGCATGTAGGTCACGTAGATACCCTTCAGACAGAGCTCCAGGAACGGGAACGGCACAGCCAGCGCCATGTCACGGATACGAACGAAGGCCAGCATGCACACGTTGGGGTTCAAAGACTTGGCCCAGAGCTTCAGCAGCGCCTTAAGTAGTTTCCGCGACGTCTTGGGGCATGGCACGACATACGGAATGTAGTGCACCAGCTCGCGCAGCACGAACGCCTGGATATCTTCGCCCGTACTCTGCTCCAGCAAGTAGCACGTGCAGCTGAAGAACCGCCGAATCACCAGCGAGTGCTTCTTCCACTTCTTGTCGTCCACCTTGAACTTGTTGTCCTCCTCAGTCGACTCGAGTGCCACAAGCTCAGCCAGCGTCTTGTGCGTCTGGCGGTACACATTCACCATGAGGCGGTTGTACACGGCACTGCTGCTCACATCGTACATGATCTCTCCGTCCTTGCTGTTGTCCGCGGCATCACTCGAGCGGCACGCATCACTGAAAATCTTCATCAGCCGACGCAGACCCGAGACCGACTTGGTCTCAAAGCACTCCTTCTCCGCCTTCTTCAGCAGCTCCATGGTGACCGTGGTGCGGCCCATGTTCTCCTGCTTCTCCTCCTCTTCCTCCTCCTGCTCCGTGTCCTTCTCAGCACCAGCATCAGCATCAACCTCCTCCTTCTCGTCCTCCTCCTCGTCGTCCGCTCCAATGGACATGCCCGTCATGTAGCGCGGGTCCAGAGCACTCTCGTCCTCCTCTTCGCTGCTGCTGCCGTCATCCACGTCGTCCGCGTCCTTCTCCTGGCGGACCTTCTTGGCCTTCGAGCCACTCTCGCCCTCGTCGTCGCTGGCGTCCTGCGCGGCCTCATCGTCGCTCTCCTCCTCGTTTTCCGAGTCCAGGAAGTCCGCGTTCAGGAAGTCGTCCACGTCCATCTCGTCCAGCATGTCCGGCTCCTCCTTCTTCTTGCCAGGCTCGGCCGCGGACGCGAGCGCCTTCTTCTTGGTAGGCGCGTCGCTGTTGCGCTCGAAGCGGTTGCGCTTCTTGTCCTTCATGGCCTGGACCTTCTTCTTCGCATTGCGCTGCTTGATCTTCTGATTCAGCAGACCCTTGGCCACGAACTTGGCCTTCTTCTTCTGCGCACCCATGCTGCTGCTGTATCTGTCGGAGCAAGGTGTGAACCGAGACCAGTCAGCCGCAAATGCAATGATGCAGCGTTTGATGGTTGGCGATGGCGGCCGGAGCGCTAGACCTGTGAGAGTCGATACGTCTGAGTCAGAATCAGAAGTATGACATCGGAAGGGTTCATGTTGAGTCTGTATCGTAGGCCATCAGTCACTATCGTGGTGCTGCATTTCGTTCCTCAAGGTCGACAAGAGATCCTCGCTTTTGTTAGCAAAAGCAGCATGCATTCGCCAGTTGCAGAGATTGCAGGGACTCAAACTTTGAGTCGAAGTCCAGCTACAATAGAGCCCGGAAGATCAAGTATTAATCGTATCATCGACGATCTGAAGCGCAAGCGCAACAATACCAGGCAGGCAAAGGAGGCCCAAGGAAATGAAAGGGGGTCAACAAGGTGTGGCGCGCGGTGCTCAAGGAGCTCAAGTCGGCTCAGTTCCCGTTCAGCCCAAAGGATAGGCCTGGCTGCTGTCGCTACGTTGGCATCAGCCTGAGGCTAGTTCAAGGCCGCGTGCAGGGCTGCAATAGTGACGAATTCGCGTATTGCAGTGGTTACACTTCTCCACTTCACGGACCCCTTCACTGTGAACGCTGCATACACCTCGGCATCAACGCGCCGCCGAAACTACTGCAACGCCCGCCGCCCGATAACGAGCTGCAATGCAAACGCGCTGCTCTCCGGTGCTGAGGGAACTGAGCCTGCTTGAAGGAAAGGCGTTGCCAACAAGGCGAGGTTCAGGTCGTTCTCGTTTCACACGGTTGCCTCAGTTGCGTCGAGTCAAGCGACGCCGACAGTTACGGCGCGACTGGGCGACGGATCGATTTTTGTGTGGCGTTGTGTGAATAGTCAATCCAAGTGATGAAATCTCGAACCGCAGCCACGGTTTCGCCACTCCATCTCGCAAATGTACCCTTCAGCCACTCATACTGAAACCTAGATAAATTGAAGTTTCGAGGTGTACCCTTCTCCTACTAGAATGAGGTGCCCTCGTCCTCATTAAAGTCCGAGTCCTCAGTCCCTGCAGTCGACAACTCTTGCGTGCTTCGTGCATGAATTTTCGATGTCGATCGATACACACGATACGGCGGTGCATGAGGCTCGACGACCCGTCCATCAACGAACCTTACTGCCATCTACATGATCTTGCTTGGCTCTCTGCATTTGTCCACACATCAGCATCGACTGGACTCATCGAAGCTTGTTTGGAGCGTCTCCAGCGTTAAATCGATCGACCGACTGCATATCGCAGAGCGTCTTCAACCGTCTGCTTCGCCCTGCATCAGCTCCAATGCTTGTTGTTTATCATTTGCAGTACTAATGGCATGATGTCGCGTACAGAAGGCGCTGAGCCAGCCGGTGTGGAATATTAGACCCTCCAATTTAAATACCGACTTGACTACGCGTCCTTGTGAGCCGTCGTCCACGGAATCCCATACAAGAAATAGTTGTCGAAGGCATTGAGCATGGCGAATTGCTCTCTATACTTCTGTGCTGCCTGCAAGCCCAGTCTGGTCTTGCAGGCAGCACAGCTCCTCGATCCGATCGCGGTGGTCATTTGAGGTTTTCACCTTGTAATCGAGTTTTTTCGGCCCTTTTCGCCCGTTGAATCTGCAAGCGTAACCACATGGCGCCGCCTCAAAGAAAGAAACCCACCGTTCTGCCGGGATCCGCTCAGTGTGTAACACACCACAAGCACAACCAGACAGAGCCCGTGCCCAGAGGCAGATCGCCGATCGCCGTCGCCGTCGCCTGCACGTTCCGTCGAACGCCGCCCCGACTGGATTCGCGTCATCCCTCACAACCGAAAGAGTTAAAAGAGACGAGGCCTCGCGCGTAAGAACCAGGCCAGCATGGGCGCCGCCATCATCAAGAGCTGCTTCGCGGCCGAGCCCTCGGACGCCCCGCGCCACCGCCAGCGCCTGTCACACCACGAGGCGCGTCGCCGCTACGAACTGGCCAAGACGCTGCCCCCGCAGTCGTCCGCCAATGTCCACGGACGACGCGCAGACCGCCGCAGCTTGGCGTCGGACCAGGAGCTGCAGAAGCAGAAGCAACAGGCCGACCGACGCGCCCTGGAGCAGCTCGGTGCGGACGTGGCCAAGGCCCGCAAGAGTCCGACCAGCTCCAGCTCGGTGTCGTCCGACGCCGCCACCATGTCGGACAGCTCGTTCGTGGCGGACTCGCCGTCCCACGCGGCCAGTCCCACCAGGACCAGGAGCCCTACGGGACGTAGAATTGGCGTGGGCTTCCGAGCGCTGCTGCCGCCCGAGTACGTGCTGGAGTGTGTGGCTGGGAAAGGGACCACGTCCACGTGCTACAAGTGCAAGCGGACGACGGACGGCCGACGCTTCGCCTGCAAGATCATCGAGAAGAGGAAGCTGGCCCCGTCGGCCAGGAAACGCATGGAGGTGGCGGCCCAGCTGAGGCGAGAGGTGGACGTGCTGAGGAGACTGGACCACCCGCACATCGCCAAGCTCGAGCAGGCGTTCGAGGACGACAACTTCCTCATCCTCGTCATGGAACTTATGGAGGGGAGAGCTGTTTGACGCCATTGTGAACAAGGGCCGCTTCTCGGAGCGAGAGGCCACGCACGTGGCACGCTGCGTGCTCTCGGCCATCCAGCACATGCACGAACGCGGCGTGGTACACCGTGACCTGAAGCCGGAGAATATGTTACTTGCCGTGTCAACTCGTCACCCACGACGTCACGATCTGGCCAGTGCACTGGACATTAAGATCATCGATTTCGGCTTCGCCAAAGTGCTCAGCGAGGGCGCTACGTCGACGTCGTTCCTGGGCACGGGCGGCTATTTGGCTCCCGAGATTCTGCTCCGGAAGCCGTACGCGACTGCTGTTGATATGTGGTCTTTCGGTGTGCTGACGTACTTGCTCTTGTGTGGGCGACTGCCGTTCGCGGCCACCACGCAACTGCGACCCAACCAGAAGATTCAATCGCTGTACAACCTCACCTTTCCGAAAAGGTACTGGCAGGGCGTGAGCCCCATCGCCGTCGACTTCCTGCAGCGCGTTCTGGTGCTGAACCCGTCCGCGCGGCTAACAGCCACTGAGGCACTGGACCACCCGTGGCTCCGCTGCTAAGGGCATCATAGCAGATGAAGTTGTTAGGTATTTATTGGCAGTTTGCTGTCAAATGCATGGCGTTTTTCTTAGTTTTCAAGCTGTGTATGCATGGAGTGTTGTATGGTCTTGCGTTCGAAAGGATGCATGCAGTGTCAGCATGGCAATCGTACAGAATGAGAGCATTCCTAGGCACGTATTTCATCTTGAAGGCGAGCTCGACATACTGTTTGAGCGTGATATTTCCGATCGTGGGTGGTATGTTCTGCAGAACCTGGCACATTGGTACTGCCATCCGGGCAATCTGCAAGTACCAACACTACCGAGGTGGCGATGATGTACGAGGGCGGTGAGATGTACTCCAAGTAGATCCACATGTATCCCGTTGGGATGTTGTTCGTTGGCGAGTTGAAACCCGAGAACAACATAAAAATATTGCTGAGCAACGCACCAGCTATTGACGCCACAGCCACACTGGGCAGCGCGAACACCATGAGCTGATCGAAGTACAACGCGTTGGGCCACCAGCCAATAATAGATGAACGTGGTGAACCCGGTGAAGCGAAAGAATGTGCGTGTGAACGGCTGCACGAGAGTTTGGGATCGAAAGTTGGTCACTTCCATGGCACTGTGGCAACGTCAAATGAAGCTCAAGCTGCGCGATAGGATTTTCAAGGCGAGGCGTAAAGAGAATGGAGACAATTATGACCGGCTGGCAATCTTGATGCTAGGCATGGCCGACGAGATGAAGAAGAAGTAACTTGTGAACTACATTTGGCACAAGAAGAACGTCACAAGGAATGCGAATCAGACACCCAATTAAAAAGTATTGTATGGATTGATGTGGAAAGTTGACCTCCACACTGCTGCGTGCCCCGTGAAAGTTGGCAACTGCGCAGCTTGACCCACTGAGAGAAACATGGTGCAGGGAAGAGCAGCCCGAGTATCAATTGACTGTTGGCATCATTCATTTGCCAGAATGTGGAGCAGTAAAGCAAGAAAAGTTATTTCTTCGTGATGTTTGGTGTCTCTTGAGAAAGACCAATATCCCAGGCTATTTCATCCCTGGATCGATTCAGTCGCGCCGGTCGCTGAAAACCCACCAAAATGTGATGTGTGTGTCTACGGCACCACGTTTGGAAAATACAGTTGTCCATGTTGAGAACGGAGGCTTCGTGGATCTGCTTGGGTTGGTTGTGCTTCGAACCGAGCCAGCAGATCTGCTTGGGATCGACCGTTGAACGTTATCTTACCAGACACGGACACCGCGGGGTTTGATGAAAAACAGTTTTGGATGCACACGAAAAAAAGAAGATGAATTGCTTTTGATAGTGTTGATACACGTAATGCCTTAGCGTTTGAGATGGCTGATGTACCGCAGCGAAAGCAGTGCTAGTAGCCGGAACGCGACGATAAGGATGCACAGAATGAGAACATTCCTTGGCACGTTGTCGTACTTCATATTGAAGGAGAGTTCAACATACTGCTTCAGTGTGATGTTGCCAATCGTGGGTGGGGCGTTCTTGAGAATCTGACAACCTAAGGCGTCGGTACTGCCATCGGGACAGTCAGCAAATACCAGCGCTACCAAGGTGGCGATGCTGTACGTGGGCGGCGAGATGTAGTAGATCCATTTGTATCCCGTCGGAATATTATTCGCTGGTGGATTGAAGCCCGAAAACAGCATGAAAATGGAGCTGAGCAACGCACCAGCAATTGATGCCACAGCCACACTGGGCAACGCGAACACCAAGAGCTGTCCTAAGTACACGAACAGCAGCGCGTTAAGCGACACCACCAGCCAGTAGTAGATGAATGTGGTGAAACCGGAGAAGCCGACACTTGGAAAGAAGATGATACAGAAGCAGAGTGCGGAGGTCAAGACGTATGGAATCTCGACCAGCGTGCCGGCAATGAAATACCACAACGCGTGATACGTCTCAGATGCACGCTCGCGATAGAAAGCGGTGCGCTCTTCGGCAGCCACAGGCATGACGCTGTTAAATCCGATGATCCCTAGGAAGACCGTACTGATGAACACAAGACCCACACCTGCGTTTGCGCCGGTAAACGTTGTGTAGTCTGTAGCCTGGTAAACAACCCCGAGAATAGCACCCAGCATCACACTGATCATCAATCGTGTGAGATTATATGTCGGCGTGCGCCAGTACATGTGGAAGAATCGACGGCACAGCATGTCAAACTGCGAAAACGAGGTTGACGCGAACTGCTTCGTAAATTTGAGCTCGGGTAGGTCGGACGAAGGGCGAAGTACGCCGTCCTTGTCCAAATTCTTGTCCATCAACACCTTCAGATCGCTTTTCAAGAAGTATTCAGCGAAATCTGTCCCATTGCCAGCGCCACCGCCCACTCCAGCACCGATGCACTCCAGCATCCACGTTGCAGGGTTGTATCCAGGCTCGATGGGCGTCACGCCTGGAGCAGCTTGGAAGTAGTTGATGAGGTTGCTGGATTCCTTCCCCAGCTCGCCGAAGAACACGACGCGTCCGCCGCGACGAAGAAGCAGTAGCGAGTCGAAGAAACTAAACACCTCGGAACTGGGCTGGTGGATGGTGCACACGATCGTTCGTCCCGAGTTGGCGATCTTGCGCACGCCGTTCATGATAAGTTTGGCAGAGCGCGCATCCAGACCACTCGTGGGTTCGTCCATGAAGATGATACTGGGCTGGGCAACAAGCTCTACACCGATGGTCAAGCGCTTCATTTGTTCAGTTGACGACCCGCGGATGATCTTATCGGCGATAGAACCGAGTTCCAGTAACGTGATGCATTCATCAACGGAATTCATCTTCTCCGCTACAGGAATTCTTGCGTTCTGCCGCAGCATGGCCGAGAAGACGAGAGCCTCCCGAATTGTGGCGGACTCGGTGGATGTCCATTTGCTCGCAGTAGCCTGTGCATCTGCGGACCGCTAGGTCGGTAGCCGGGTATCCGTTGAGAAGAATCTTGCCTCGAATTTTGCCGCCGGTTTTGCGACCAGCGATCACGTCCATGAGTGTCGTCTTGCCTGCACCTGATGATCCCATGAGCGCCGTCATCGTTCCGGGTCGGGCAAAGCCAGAAACACCCTGGAGCAGGTCGATGTCCTCGCCTTTCTTACCACCGGGCATTGGCACGGAGTACCAGAGATCGTGGAAGGCTAATGTGACGGGCGGAGCTCTTGTCCTTGGAGTTGTGATAGGAATTGCGACGACAGGTTCAGGTGCTACCTTACTAGTAGCCATGGCGGGATTAGTTAGGGTTTCTGCATCGAGGTCTGCCTGCACAACAGTCGTACTCTCCGGGCTTTCATAGCGTTTGTACTCAAGTACTAGTGTTGCTGCGATAACAAGAACGACATATCCGCACACAAAGTACAGCCAACCCAAGTAGATCCAAGAAGCCTCCGTGGGCAACCCGGACAGGCTCAGATTGTACTTTCCAAATGTGGCTCCGAACCGAGTGCAGTAATCGATGCCACCATAAACGCACACATCGTACTTTGGTGCGAGATACTGATTGATACTCAGCGACCGAATGCTCCACGCGACAGAATCGATCCAGTAGAACCAGATGAAATAGTCGGGGATATCGGTCTTTCTCAATAGAAACCCGCCAAACATCACGAAGAAGAGAATGGAAACCATCATGACCGGCTGGGCAATCGTGATGTTAGGCGCGGCCGACGAAATGAAGAAGAAAACCCCGTGAACCACATCTGGCACAAGAAGAGCGTGACGAGAAACGACACGAATCGGTCTGCTAGTGCCACATACCCGCCCATCCAGTAGACAATCGATCCAAAAGTATTGTTTCCATGATGGCAAACGGGATCTGTGTGAGCGAGGAGGAGAGAACGTACGCAACCGATCTAAAGAAGTTGGCCCCACGCTGCTTGTAAAAAACACTGCGAGCATCCATGAAGGTTGGCAACTGCGCAGCTTGACCCATTGAGAGAAACATGGTGCAGGAGAAGAGCAGTCCGAGGATCAATTGGCTATTGGAGTCATTCATCTGCCAAAATGTGGAGCCGTAGAGCATTCCCATAATGATCACCATGAACCCACGTCCAATCAAAAGGTCCTGTCGCGCAGCTTAAGCTTCATTTGACGGCGCAGCAGTGTTATGATGTCCTCCAGAAGTGATTGGCGATATATACAAGGGTCCTCCATCGGATCCCAGACTTTCGTGTAGCTGTTCACACGTACATTCATGTACTGCAGCGTTTCCTGATAAATTTCGGACTGTCGGAAGCGCGCCGCAAAATCTGCCGCCTCAAAGGGAATACTCTCACCCGTATAATTATCATCGATGTAGGCGTGCTGCTTGTCGGTCCCAAGGTCCAACAGAAAATCAGCCACATCCTTCCGCGCGGGGCAGCGAAAACCCATGCGTTCAAAGTACTCCTGCACTTGTTCACGGGGACCATGGTACATGATGCGACCGCTGTTGAGGATGAGGATGTCGTCGAACAGATTGAAGACCTCGGGCGGCGGCTGCAGCAGCGACACCACAATGTTCGACTTGAAGTGGCGAGTCAGGCTCTTGAGCGAGTTGACGATGTCGAAGGTGGTGGCTGCGTCGAGCCCCGTGCTGATCTCGTCCAGGAGCATCGCCCGCTTCCGCCCGAAGGTCATTTCACCGGTAGTGACACGCTTGCGCTCCCACCCGACACTCCTCGAGTCATGGCATTACCTACGACGGTGTCCTTGCATTTTTCCAACCCGAGAGTTTTGACACGAATGTCCGCAGCAAAATTGTGCTGTGCTGTCATCACCTTTCGCGCATACTCGTGTTGCTCCGGTGAGCAATTCTGCAGGGCCTTCACGACCCAAGGTTCGAGTCCAGCACCTCCACAGCACGCATGGGCGAACTCGAACGTCTCTTTCACGGTGAGCAGCGGGTAGTGGTCGTCCTTTTGGGTGGTGTATCCGACAAATCGTGGCAACCGAGCCAGCAGATCTGTTCGGGATCGACCGTTGAACGTGATCTCACCAGACACGGCAATGGTCTTGTCCATGGGGAAGCGTCCACTAAGGATCTTGAGCAGCGACGACTTACCCGATCCGGGTTGACCAAGCACCAGTGTGATGCGCGTGGGCTTGAAGACGCCCGTGAGTCCACGAATAATTTCCTTTTCGGCGGTGTCTTGGTGCGAGAAACACTTGGTAATGCCTTGTTTAACCTGGGTCCAGATCGTGGGGACTTGTGGTCCTTCTGCTCCTGCTTTTGCCAACGGCAGTCGTGCGGTAATGTGCAAGTCTCGAAAGCAGATTTCAACCTCTGGAATTGGTCTCCCCAGTGCTTTTCAACTGTTGTAGCCACACTCTCATACATCGCAAATACTCCATCAGCGAGAAGGCCATCGGCACTGGTGAAGTCTGGCTGCGCCATGCTGAAGCAACAAAACTCAACTAGGTGGTGCTGGTCTTTAGGGATGGAGTCGTCGTTGTGAGGAGCGGGACACTAAAGATTATGAGGCAGGTAGCACTCAACGGTCCACCACCAGAAGTGCGATGCTGCATCCGTTTCACTATCCATTTCATCCTCGTCGCGGTGATTATGGTCGAACTGGTTTTCGTGTCTTGGGGTGGCGGTTGAGACGCGGGGAGTTTCTAGTTGCAAACCACGCCATGTCGATGGCCATCACATCCGCATCTCGTGGAGCGAGGCTTTCAAGCACGAGTCCTGCGCAGTGTACAGTGTGCACACGAAGGGATCCGATCTTGTCTGATAATCAATGCCCGCGGATTCGGATGTAATCATCCCAATCTCCGTCCCATTGCATGAGTCCCCTCTACACTCTGCGCTTGATGAATAGCGTGCGCTTGGCCGGACGCAGCATTGGGGATGCAGTCAAGATTGTTTGGCCTGCATCACTTCGCAATTTGCGCCGCAGTCAATAGAAGCTGTCCACGATGTGGTCCAACAAGCAGGGCGAGTCCCTGGGTCTATTCCCGGGCCGCAAGACGCTCGGTCCGCTTTTCCTTATGACGGTGACGCCCGTGACCGCTACCATCATCACCCACGTGTTCGTGGAACACGGCGGGTCCGTGGGCTCCTTCCTCGCTGCTGGCAAGTCGCTGTACGACATCTGGCCGACGCCCTGGTATCCCATGGCCTGGAAACTCATCGGCAGCTTTATGGCCATACAGCTCATTCTGATGCGCGTGGTGCCGGGCAAGACGTCGTACGGACCCGTGACCCCAGGCGGCAATGTGCCCGAGTACAAGAGCAACGGCTTCCAATGCTTCGCGCTGAGTCTGGCGCTGTTTCTCCTGGGCGCGTTCGTGTTCAAGCTCTATCCAGGTGGCATCGTCTACGACTACATGCCAGAGATCATCTCGTCACTCAACGTCTTCAGCTTCATTTTCTGCCTCTTCCTGTACGTGAAGGGCGCCTTCTTGTGGCCATCCTCGAGCGACGCCGGCACGTCAGGCAACCCGATCTTCGACTTCTACTGGGGCACGGAGCTCTACCCACGAGTGCTTGGCTGGGACATCAAGCTCTTTACCAACTGCCGCTGCGGATTGATGTTCTGGGCCGTGGGTGTGCTCTCGTACGCGTGCAAGCAGCGTGAGCTCTACGGCTCCTTGAGCGACTCCATGGCGGTGAGTGTGGCGCTGCAGCTCGTGTACGTGGCCAAGTTCTTCTGGTGGGAGGCTGGCTACATGTGCAGCATCGACATCATGCACGACCGCGCGGGCTACTATCTGTGCTGGGGCTGCTTGGTCTGGGTGCCTTCCGTCTACACGTCGCCGGCCATGTACCTCGTGCAGAATCCGATTCACCTGGGTACTCCGTTGGCCCTCGCCATCTTCCTCTTGGGCATCCTCATGGGTACGTGCTCCGCCTTCAAACTGAACCTGCTTGTCTTTTTGGTAGTCGCACGGGATGTAGCCATCGTGTCACCAAGATGACTACATTGCACTGATTTTGTACTTTTTACTTCAATGTGACAGTCGGCATCAACTACGACGCTGACCGCCAGCGCCAGCACTTCCGCAAGACCGAGGGCAAGACGACCGTGTGGGGTCGTCCGGCCGAGTTCGTCGTGGCTAAGTACGAGACGGAAAAGGCGAGAAGAAGCAGAGTCTGCTGCTCACCACTGGCTGGTGGGGGCTCGCGCGCCACTTCCACTACGTGCCTGAGGTATTGGCCTCCGTGTGCTGGACGGCGCCTGCGCTCTTCTCCAGCCCGGCCCCGTACTTCTACGCGATCTACCTCTATCCTGCTCACCGACCGCGCCTACCGCGACGACGCTCGCTGCGCGCACAAGTACCGCCAGGACTGGAAGAAGTACTGTGAGCGCGTGCCGTCGCTCATTCTGCCCAAGATTTTGTAGCGCTTGTAACCCACCCACCACGCACTAGCGCCACACAAAATAAATACCCCATCGCTTTCATTGGTAGAAACCCAACTGACCATCACTCCCATTCTGCACTCCGACTCATTCTGCATTCCGCATTCCGCACTCCATGCCGCCATGGACTGGAGCGCCGTGTACGACAACAGCGGCGAGGAGCAGGGCCACTGGGAGGACTACGGCGAGACGCGCTCGTCCCGAAATGCGCACCGCCTGCTGCACCGCCAGACGTCGCTGCCGCTGGTCAAGCCGAGCGCTGCCGCCGCGCAGTACTCGCCCGTCGTAGCCTACGCCTTCACCGTCAACTACATCCTGGGCGTGGGCTCGCTGGGCATCCCCTACGCCTTCTACCGCTCGGGGCTCCTCATGGGCAACGTCACCATCGTGCTCGTGACGCTGCTAAGCTACATGACCGTCATGTGGGTCTGCGAGAGTGTGGCGCGGGCCCGCGAGGCCTTCGTCATTAACTTCCTGCTGCAGGACGAGACCACGGCGCTCCAGTCGTCCTACTCGCACTCGGGCACCGGCTCGGGCCGCAGGACGCCCTCCACGACGCGGAGCAGCGTGGGGATCGAGTACGAGGACTTCCCGGAAGTCACACAGCTCTGCGACAGGTTCCTGGGGCCCGTGGGCTCTAAGATGTATCAGGTGTCGCTGCTGGGGCTCATGTACGGAGGCCTGCTGGGCTACTCGCAGGTATTCGTCAACACCTTCTTGACGCAGGTGAACCACATCGGCGATTGGGAGCTCACAAGCGTGCACGCGGCCATCGTCTTCGCCTGCATCGTGTTGCCGCTGTCGTGCTCAGACCTCACGGAGCAAATCTACGTGCAGCTGACTATGTCGGTGGTAAGATTCGCCGCGCTGTTGATTATGATCTTCAGCGCAGTGTACGCAGTCTATGCAGACTCGTATGACAGCGGGGCTCTGCTCAAGCCCAATTCAGATGCACACGCGCCCTTTATCAGCGACTACTCGCTCGTTGACCTCACTGGATTCGGCGTCATGTTCAGCACTGGAGTCTTCTCGCAACTGTTCCAGCACTCGGTGCCCGGTTTGTTGGCCCCGTTGGGTTCAAGGAATCAGGGCAGAGCGTCAGTGATTTTTGGCAGTACGCTACTCACCACCATGTTTTTTACATCGCGCTAGGCTCTGTTTGCTCGCTGTACTTCGGACCAAAGTTGGCGTCAAGTGTGAATTTGAATTGGGCTGATTTTACGTGGGGGATTAACGAGTCCATGACGCTCGTGCCATTGTGGGCAAAGTTCCTGTCGATGATCGTCGTCGTCTTCCCCGCTCTCGATACCCTTAGCGTGTTCCCTTTAATTTCTGTGACTTTGGGCGACAACATGGCAGCTGTGGTACCGAAGTCATGGGTTCATGCTATTGGCAGGAGATCTTTCTGGAAGCTCTTGTGTCGATTTGGTGCAGCCGTGCCACCGCTGCTTATATCCGTGTTCGTAACAGACCTCTCACTCACGCTGCAGATCAGTGGTCTCATGGGAATATACGTTGCGTTTTTCGCACCTGCATTACTGCAATTGCAAGCAAGCCGCGAAATATCGACAAAGAACATCTACAGCGGCAAGTTCAGCGGAGTGGGGTATGTTTATGGCGTACTGGTATTCGGTATACTAGCACTGCTGGTTTTATTATATCAGCTGATGCTCCAGATCGCAGGGGATCATCATGAGCAGGCTATATCGACCATGCTGGTATCGACAACGAATGGAGACGTCTTGGCGCTTGATTTCTTAATGCGCACTGTTTTTCTTATTGATCACTACCATGCTCGATGTGCGAATGCTGGAGATGTAAACAAGTTCACTTATCACATTACTACCGGAAAGTGTCTTTCATGTTTGTCTTAACGCTTGAGGTAGTTAATGTAGCGGGGAGAAAACGACGCCAGCACACGGAAACACACAATCAAGATGATCAGGATCAGGGCACTAAAGAGTGTCAGCAGCTAGTTTCGGTTGTGGCTCACTGAGAAATTGTGCCGCTGGTAGTGCTACCACACTGCCCGGGTTTAGCATGCTTCATGCCGAAGTTGTTTTCTACGTACGGCTTCAACGTTGTCACCAACCGATGAAGACGCATCTTGCACAGTTTGGCAGATGATTCCAACAGCTACTCCACCAGGACAGTCAGTGAATTTTAGTGCCGCCAAGACAGAAATGGTGTTCGTCGGCGGCGAATATAGTGAGCCCACTTGTAACCGGAGGGTTTTAGCCCGCGAACAGCAGGAATATCTGAGATTCAAGAGCAGTCGCCACTGTCACGCTGGGTGCGCGAACACCAAGATCTGGTCCAAGTACACGCGTGGTCAGTAGTATTAATAAACTAGTATGGCAGCATCCTGCTGAAGCAGGTGACTAAGGGGCGACGTATAAACCGGTTAAATACCGGTGTATCTGACGCCCCCTATCCCACGTTCTCTAGCTTAGGCTCGATTTCTCTAGATTAGGCTCGAAACTTCAACCCAAAGGGAAGAACGCAACGCAACTCAAAGTCGACTAGTTCGATCTCTTTTCGGAGACCTCACGAAGCAGCTTGTGGCGAGGGCACTGCCTCTGAGATCTCCGTCTCGGCGGCTTCTCGTTCGTCTGGGTCCATGCAGCGGTGTCGCGAGGGGGATAAGGAGCTGGACAAATCAGCTCGCGGAGAGCAGCTTCTTCACGACCCCCGATCACGGAAGAAGAAGACAGGCAAGCGCTCCATACCCGTGAAAGACCCACTGCTCTGCAAGCACCCGTCTCGATGTACCCAGAAGCGCACCGTCAAAAGAAACGGACAGCTCCACTGGCTGTGCGAGCGACATCGTCAACTGCAAAATGCAGCACAAAGGGAGCGGTACGAGTGGAAGAAGAAGCAGGGCGTCTCCAGCACCGAAATGACGAGTACTTCGAGCTCTAGTGTACATGGAGAAAGGTCTACAAGTTGTGCCACTCACGATATCGAAAATACGACGGGGTTCTGCGACTCTCCTCCTGCCGACAAGAATGACATGTGCGCGTATTCTGAGCAATGCAAGCACACTCGCGCTGAGAAGCGAAATGGGAGCCTCACAGACTGTGCACGCTACACCGAGAGATTACCAATCGTCAACAGCAAGAGAGGTGGCGGATTCAGCGATTACAGAAGATTGCAGATAGGCGAGAGAATAACGGATTGTTGGAGAAGACGCAGGTCGAAGAACTCAACTGCGAAGGATGTCATCAAACTGCGCAATCTCGCCGTATTTCCTGGTCGTAGTGAACTCTTCCGACCGAGAGGCTTTGAATGTGGAAACATCTAGGGGTCCGAGCCAAGAACGATGCAACGCGAAAGCACCGAGACCTCTCTAGAAGTTCAAGAGCAAGAATCAGTAACGGTGTTACTTGCAGAATTTATCAGGGAGAAACGCGAAGAAGTGTTGCGTCGGATGGAGGTGGACAGATTGCTGCTCGAAAAGGTTGACGCTATCAGTGCAGCTTATTTGAACGGAATGTCAACGGAGGACTAAACGATAATAAACGTCGATTGGTTTTGCTGTCAAGTGTCGATCTCCTACACTCAAAGCTCTGGCTCGTCACGTGATATCAACTTGCTACGGCATGGAAGCGTCCTTGTACTTGTACTTGATAGTTATGCTTTAGCTGAGCCGTGGCTTGGATCTGCTGGCGATAACGCATTTTCTCCTCTTCTCGGTTGTAATGCGGTACCGATTGCGCGAGTAGCCTCGTGCACCTGTAGCGCTGTGTGTTGACGCGTACACAGTGTAGCTAACTGGTGACGGACGCGCATTATGAGCGGGGCAGGGCGGCTGCTCCCATTGCTTGTGCGACCAGCTTCATCTCTTGAACAATCGGGATCGTGTGCGTTATCGTTTTCGTGACCGCCGCAGCTACTCTGGCGTCTTCAGCCTCGAATACGGCCAATCTATCTGGTGGAGTCTGTAGCTTGTCGTATGCGAGCGGCTGAGTAAGTATAACAGAACATCTTTCTCTTACACGAGACAACGCAACATACGCAAACGCTACACTTGGAATCGAATTACAATGGAAGACAACTTGATCACAGGTTAGACCCTGAACCTTATGAATCGTCATTGCATATGCGAGGCGTAGAGGAATACCTCTCCTAACAACACGAAAATCACTATTCTTTTCCCCCAGCTAATCTCTTTGGGCGTAATAGGCACTATGTTAGGGATATCTGCAAGAAATGATGGTCCTAGGTATGGATCTGTGATTTGTATGAGAACGATTGGCAACTCGCTATCGGAAGCAAATATAAGATCGTACACAGTGCCATTAGTACCGTTGCAAAGGCCTGCGGATTGTTCCAAGTTGAATGTAAGTGTGACAGGAGCCCCAATGCTGAGCTTTAACTTCGTGGCTACTACTCTGTCTCGATCCGAATTGGCCTCCTTTGCATCACTAACGAGAGCTTGCACTGTCCCCTCTGGAATAGCACGTTGGCGGTGGAGTCGCCTTTGTTGCACATGATGTTGGGCATGCAGGTGAATAATAGGCATACCATTCGCCAGAAGACTTTCCTCGTTTGCAGCATTTACATCTACGTTCTTATGAGCAATGTGCCTAGCTTTAGAAAAACTGTCAGGAATCTGATCCTGTGAATAATATCTCGTGTTAAAAAGCTCTATGTCAGCGAGTGTTGGAGACCGTTTACGCAAACGACGCAAAGCATCGAACCACTCAGGATCATTCTTTCCTCGGTTTTGTGTTGTTAAAGTGCACACGCATTTAATTCCTTCCCAAAGTTCGCGGCCTTTTCGTTGTACATCGTTCTGTATTTTTTGCCGGGGAGTAGATAGAGAGTAGGGAACAACTGGGTCTAGCTGCGCAGCATCTCCCGTGAATATGACATCACGGCCTCCAAATCGTAGGTGACTATTATGTGGCCAGATTTCTCTCATTCTCTGGTCAATCCAGTATAACATGCCACACGAAATCACACTAAACTCGTCTATTATGACTAGATGTACGTCTTTGAATCTCTGTTGCAATGAGTTAAGTTTGGTCGCTCCATTTTTCTGATTCGTAAGTGAGGTGTACGGCACAGAGAAGGCTGATTTTGAAAACGAGCTAAATCCTAAGGCGGAGCACAACGTTTGGCCCTTTATATTAAACGCTGCAGTGCCTTGATGGGCAAGCAACAAGACACGATCTGATTTGCGTTCCGTTTCGTACTCGTAAAATACATTGTGGACATCTTTCACAATTCGCTCGATCAGCCAACTTTTGCCTGAGCCACCTTCTCCATTCACAATTAGGTGAAGCGGCTCGCATTGTGCGCCATCTAGTTTGGCTTTTAATCTATTTCGTGATTGCGACATCGCTAGCGCAAATGGGATCCACTGTGATTCTGACATGGTTTCATACATGCCCTCCTCGGTGGCAGTCAAATTCCGGTATGTGCTCTCATCACTTTTATTAAACCTCGAGATCTCACGTTTTTCTTTTATAAAGGGTTTTACACAGGTCTTAATAAATGTTCGTGCTCTCTGAATGTCTTCAGGTGAATATGCATGCTTAGCTGACCATTCACTTGTCATAGCTTCCTCGATAGGTGTTTCTCGAGGATCGATTTGTAGGACGTCATCAAGATTTTCTCTGTTTTCAACAAATACATACTCGGAAGGAGGCAACTGGGTCAAATGGTGTGAAGCTCTCGAATTTTTTAGTAGCTCGAGGTTATGCTGTCGAGTTATCTTTGCATTTGATTCTTGCCGCAGCTCGTTGTCAAGGTTTTTTCTTGTTCACTCAGGAATTCTGCAATACATTCCTCATCGGTTTCAGGCAAACTACTTAAATCTCTCCAAGGCACGTGTAGAAAGAGCTCCGCATAGCAAAAGTTGGGGTTCTTTACATCTGGTAATATCCATGGTGACATTCGAATGACATGTGGTTTTGTGCGTCGCTTGATGTAGGCATTGCCATCCGTTCTCTCCCAGTAATCCACTTTGAGGGACGACACTTTGTCTACGATCTCGTATTCCTCTACAAAACTAGCAAAACTCATAGATTCGAATGGGGGACACGAGGGTCGGTTCATGTACGCGCATTCAATCGGCTCAATCCGGGTGGAAGTTTGCAATACACTGTTCGCAAACTCAGCAAGGTCTTGCACGCGGCTAGTGTCGACGCGATAACAACGCAAGTTATGGCGCAATACTTTCACTCGTGTTACCGTTCTTGACTTACCGTGCATTGGAAGCTCTCTTAGGAGAATGAAATAAGCTTCCTGTGCACTTACTTCTCTTATGGATAGGGCAGCGTTCGCAACACGCTTTAATATTGCATGATGAGGCAAGTTAGGGTCGCAACGTTTTACTGCTCGAGTAATAACTTTCCTAAACCGAGTTGTATCCGGCTCTGCTTTACTTACATAAGCACCTGCATATTCTGCGGCTCCGTATGCATTCCCGATTAGCTGAATGTCCATATTTGCTCTCCATGTCGATAACAGCGCGGGTGAATAATTGTTGATGGTAGCCACTTCTCGCTGTAAGTTGACTTTCAGAGACGGCGTTCCGTCTGCAGCTATAGATGCATCAATTGTTGTATGTGACTGCAATTCTTTGGGGTAGCCGAATCGACATTCGTTGCTTTTTTTCTGCAGCTAGCTCCCGCAGAGCAAATGTGCTGTTGAACGCGCTGTACTAACCTAGATACATCGCATTGCCACTCATCACTTTGAGACGCTGGAGGCCGCAAGGCTAAGATGTCAACCTTTCCATCACGAGAGCTGCTGCATACATTACATGGGCATACATTGAGGTCAGTAATGGCTTTAGATAGCACAGAGATGCTATTGTCGACAAACGTAGCTAGTTCGGCTCTGCCTTGATCTGTTTCAGATAATTCTAGCACGTCAGGGGCATCTTTTATCCAGAGTAAGGCATGTATATGCGGAGAGCCTCGCTGCTGAAACTCGACACGCCAGAAGTAATCTTCGATTTCACCTAGAGGCTTTTCACGTCCACACAAGATATGGTAAAAAACGCTTGAAATCTGTGACTAAAAACCGAGCAGCTATGTCGGGGTTTTCGTTGAGGAGCCTTCTTCTTTCTATCGACGGTAAATGTCGACACTGTTCTAGTGTTAGCTCAGGGTTGCAAGCTCGAAAAAATCTGGCCAAACAGTGTCAGCTGCACTTAATGTAAGAAAGAAGGTAGGCCAACGGGTGGGAAGTACGCGGCTCCCGATCATACTCATTAAATCGTCACGTAGGTTAGCCCAATATAAGCCACTCCCTCGTACTACCCGAAAATATGGTTTTAGAGACTCCAGAATATGCATCGCGGAAGCTACGTCTTTGTCCAACGTCTTTGTAGATGTAGCATCGTCAGTCTCCTCATCAGTTGTATTGGTATTGTCCGTACTGCTTACTCTGCGCACTAATCCGTCTATTTGACGTCTTTGAATGAGATTCAAACAGAAAAATTGAAGTTTCTGTGGATTACGAAGCGGCGATCATGCCATTTCATCAGGTGCGCACAATACTCCGCTAGATGGATTTCATGTGTTCGTACTTCAGTAGCAGCATTTCCTGCTAGGGGATGAAAACCACCTTCTCCATTCGGGAAAAGTGTTGGAAAGCAATTCTGCATCAGCATTTTGGTCGCATACTCATCAATAGGATCTGAATGACATTCCAACTCGTGCACAGGGTACCCAGACGGCCCCAGATTCGCGGCCTCAATTATTTTTCTAACTCACTGTGGGCGTTCTGCTCGTTCCTCTCTAGCTCAAAGCTTTCAATTAATTCATTCAGTGCATCGCCTTGATCACCGCAGCTCTCTTCATGTGTCATTACGGTGGTAACTGTTCCCTGCAAAGAACTGGTAGTGGTGGCCGTTGAGCACGCTTCGTTATGGGTATTTTGGCAAGCAAAGCAAGTTTTTGCAAAACTTTGTGGCAAATCACAACCAGAGCACGATAGGTGCTGTACTTCTGACGGTTCTTCATGACCAGCAGGTTGGTCGGTGTTGGTATTCACCTGGTTCTCAGTTGTCCGAAGTGCTTGGGATTCTTCTTCAGTGAGGATAATGGTAGGTATATCGGTGTCGACATCAAATTCTCGCAAAGCAGCTAGATTTTCCTCTGATATCCTCACTTTTCCGTAGAGTGGATTGTGCTCAATTAACCAAGACAGCGCTCGTCGCACCAAATCCGGGCGGACCCTGAAGAACGTTGGTGACTTGGCACTTTGGGCTTTCAGGTATACAATGCCGCACTTGCTCAACGGCCGAGGGAGCTCCAACACAACGTCCACGGCGTTATTCCAGTAATTTATCGAGTTCCCACGCGTAAACTCCTGTCCGTCACCGTAAAGGTTGACACAGGTTGTGAACGAAACACCTAATCCAACGAGTCGCGCTTCCATCCGATTGAGGACAGCAAGTTCAGTTGGTATAGGTGCGATCCGGAAACCGCTTGCTCTGCAAAACTTCGGCACCTTGTTCACTCGGAGAGATTTATCGCAGCGGCGACAGAGCCAAATCATCTGCCACCCAGTGTCTTCGTCGACGAAAACACCTTCTTCTATGACTTCGCACTCACCAGCACTATTTTGCAGAGGCGTGAATCGGGCTGCGTTCGGTTCAAACCGCTTTAGAACGGCTTGCTCCGATTTCGTCAGTTCTCCGCAGCTACCGCAGATACGGAGAAACGGAGCATCGATAGCAGCGTAGAATGCTATAGTGCAGCACACCAACAAATGTTAGTACGACCAAACGTCCAGACAAACCACTCTTTCATGCAACATTGCACTTACATTCAGCGTCTTTGTTACGGGATTCATTTGCTTCACCCTGAGCGCTCTGCTTAGTTCGAAGTCTCTTCACAACACGGGGCTGTACCTGCGCGACCGAGTTTCGTTTTCTGGTTTCTTCATGACGTTCCACCCGCCTTGTCGTGTCCGCCACCTCTGCATCCTCCACCGAAGTTGATCCCGTGCGCCGCTTCTTTCGAGGTGATACTCCCAGATGCGCGTCGAGAGATCGGAGAACTCGTCTTGCAGCTTTTGCAGCTCGAGCGCTCTTAGCAGGTTTAACCATACGCCACTGTACCATCACAATCGCATATTACATTAGTAAGGGCATCGCAAAAACAAACTATGCTTCACCTACAAACGCACGCTGTGTTGAATTCACGGGGAATACGTGCCACACTAACTTGCTTGATCGCTTCAGATTGTCAAATGTGGATCGGGGTCATTGAATCCGCTGAAGTGAGCACTGGCTCCTCTATGGAAAGGAAATATACTAGCTGATTTCGCTCGGCTGCGTGTTGTTCTAGATCGCTGGGTAGCAAAGGGTTGACCGCGTTGCAGAGTTCAACGAAGCGCAGCTGCTCGATATTATAGATTCAACGTACCCAGCGCAACCTATCCAAGTACAACCGTGCTTTCTCCTGTGGTGCAATTGTGACTGGACTATACACGCTATTTTTCCTTGCTTATCTGTTGATTTTCCCTCCTTAGCCAAGAGCTACGACGATGGTAGAAACCCTCTGCACTCTTGGGAACCGCAGTAGCACGGCTTCTTTTCTAAGCACACCATTAGAACATGTTAGAGAAGAAAACGAAGCCAACGACTCAACATGCCGCTCACCTCGAATTGAGTGCTCCCTCCAGTATAATCAATAGTTATTTCTTCACCAGTAAGGATGAACTCCTTCGCGAAAAAGCCGCAGCATATTTCGCCGTTCACTTCCCAGCGTTCAACAGCACAATTGGGGTTGCAGCTGTGATTAGCGAACCTCGCCAACCCTCCCATTTCGCGGGCGTCGATCACCTCATTCCTCCCAATGTCCATGCCATAATAGTTTCTAACGCCTTCCAATGCCTAACGTCAACTTTTCCAAATTAGCGATATGCTACAAGGCAACACAAACTGACCTACATTACCTGCTGTCGGCGACGATACACCCTCCTGCTGAGAACTTCGCCGGTGTACTGACAGACGAACGCACCTTCTGCTATTTCTTGATCGCTAATCAACGACATTCCTTTACGTGGTACTTTTACAACAGCAAGCACAGCGCCGTCACCGTCCTGCATTGTCTGGTTGCTGCATCGCCCTCCTGTCGCGCACTTTCCTTTGACGCATTCAACTTGCATCTAGCCATTTGAACACGTCAACCACAATACTTCCATATTAGCCTAGGCAATAGACCAAACATACCGAGCGGTTCTCGCATTCTGCAGTACACGTCTGCTTCCAGGTTGGACCAGCACAGCACTTGCACAGCGGCACTTCATCCTGAGCACAATACACCGATCAGTTGCCGCGCTGACATCTCATGAGCTCCACTAACATGTACCCCATCGAGCGACGCTCGAATCCTAGCCTTGTATACGTTGTGGCTCGTATCGCGGTACTCCGTGAGCGCCTGGAGAACACTTCGCTCTTCGACCAACTACACATAATCAGACAAACATCCACGAAAATGCCCAGCTCTGTCGTCCTTACTTACAAGTCGCGAATACCACCTTTCTTCTCTGTATAAAGCCGATTCTTCGCCAAAAAGCATATAGCTATCCAGCGATGATTGAATACCACGTCCTTTCGGCATGGCACCCTGTTGGTAGAACTGAAAATGAGCAGCGAAGAGACCTTCAACCCTCGCTGGGGAGAGTAGCTGAGCGTGAAAGCAGACGGGTGGGATGGGGGGTCTACAAGCAACTCGAAGAGCGACAATGCATCAAGAACACAAGCTTTTCAATTATGCGGATTGTGAGCGTTTTCATGAATACATGCACACTAGCTAGCAGTTTGCCTTCCTTTCTCCTCAACTACGCTAACGATACTTAACTCGATATGCACTGCGCTCCATCACCAACTCCACGTACTTTGCCTCTGCAATTTGCTAACGGAAGTACCTTCAGCAGCACCGCACATAGGCACTCGCACGATCACTTCGCTGATGGTTTGCCCCTGCTACGAAGGACGCTTGGCGCAGCATCGTTGGAAGCGTTTTCATCGTCCTTCTCCTCCTCGTCGTGCAGCAAGATCGCGCGAGCCTTTGGGTTACGTCCAGCTGACCCAGCATTGATCTTGCGCTTTAGAATGGGGGCTTAAGCTCCACCACCCTGTCCGTGACCGCATCATCGAGTTGCACGCTCCCTTTGGGTATGTCAGAGAAGAAGCCCACGCTGTGGACCTGCTTGAACTCGTAGACGGCACCAGCACGAAATTGCATTCGTCCTTGTCGAGGAGACCCCGTCTTCTTCTTGCTGTCCCAAACGGTGATTTGAGCAATGAACGGCTTGCGGTTAATTGCGTTCAGCTCGTTCAAGCATTCCTCGATGTCACCGAACGTGCCGTACACCACGGCATTCACTAGTGTGACCCGTGATCCGTTGTTCGTGGTAAGACGCTCAGAACCAAAGCAGCACATCTTGACGGTGATATTCACCCCGGCAGCCGGCTCACGTACCGAGATGAACTCTCGTAGATCATCAACATTCGTAAAGAAGTTTGTCACCTCGTCTTCGCGCTGTCGTAAGACCGCGCTCCGAAGCTTGTCCACCAAATCCATGCTAGCAATGTAGGTCAGGCGAGCGTAGAGGTTGATTGCGCGGGCGAGAGCACTCTTAGTCGTGAAACAGGGCGAGAGCTACGCTCTGTTTCTTAGCATACACAGTATACGCGTATTGAGGAAGCGTGGACTTAAAGTTTGTATGTAAGATAGAAATACGCGCGCTCGCGTATTTCTAAACAAAATACTTAACACTTTAGATCAAAATAGAAAACTGAATTGAATGGCAGCCCGCCGCGTGGCGGGCTGGCCTTATCTTTACGCTAAACCCCTTTAAGACGATATCTAATTGCAAGGGTGAGAGCATGGTTGGCTCTCACGCATGCATGAAATGCATGCACATGATTGGTTGAAATGTGGCCCTTTCTACCAATAGCTGTGCGCCTGAGCGCCCGTCAATGATAGTTGCATTGACGGCTCGTAATGTTTGTCGCTAGTGTGTGTCCCACACACACTAGTGGGTTTGCGTGTATTAGTGTACCCCGGGTACACTATCCTGTGTAGCCCCGCTACACCACCCCCTCTCAAAGTGCGAGTATCGCATTCGGGAGGTAACGGTGACCACGATCTCTTCTGTGGTCACTTTCCGTCTTCTTCGTTTAACGGAGAAGACACTCACGCTCATTTCGCAATGAGCGCGTCAAGTCCCGAGTCCCCGGGACCCAAGACCTCCGCATCCGGTGGAGATTCCCCATCGGGTGGCAAGACACTGTCAGTGCGAGAATATCACGCACTACAATTGAAGAGAGCGCTCTCGTGAGCGCGAGACGGCACTATCGTCGCCAAGGCAATCCGTCCGTTCGGGGCGGGTGAATCGACTGTCGCGCAGCCTGCGAAGGCTGCGCGCACCACGTCCCCTGGACGTGATGGTGACGAGGAAGACCCTGGTCTCATTGTCGATTGCGACAGTGATTCTTTGGCGGACGAAGAGGAGCACTCTTCGCCCGTGAGGGACAAGCCTGCTGTGAGCAAGCCTCTTCGCGAGAGTCCGTCGCCGGGCTCTCGTCGTCAACGTGAGGACTCGCCAGAAGATGGCGAGGTCGTGCACGCTAAGCGTGCACGGTCTGAGAGCAGTGGACCCGCGGAAACTCCATCCGCGGGTGTTTCTCCTTCCGCCCAGGCATCCTTGCCTGTTGGGCGCAGCGCGGCTCAGTCTCAGGGAGCTGAACCGTGCAAGTTATCATCGGAGCGCATTCATCGCCTCCGATGGTCCGACGAAGGCGGCCAGGGCACACCTTGTGCTCTCTTTCAAGTCGATACCATCAAAGATGATAATATCGTAGAAGCGCTCGGCTTCGCGGCCGGCTCCGATGAGCGTCGCAACTACTATGCGACGCTGTACCTTGCTCTTCGCTATTTCAAGGGCGTGCGCCATAGCGCTAAGAGCAAGGTCTCTGAGACAGTCGCACTGACTCAGGGCTGGAACCAGTTCGTTATGAACTGGAACAGTGATGCTGCTGCTTTCCGAAAGCGTCTCGAAAGCATGCATGAGCGCTATTATAAACATATTAGCGCTGGCAAGGCTACCCGCTTGCACGAACTCAGTGCAAGCGCTGGTATACCTTGTGCCGTTCCCCGTGGAGAACGGTGTCCAGTCTGTCCACCCAATGCGGACAGACTGCGTGAGACGAAGTCGATGGGTACTCGACGATACGAGTACCCAGTGAAGTCCGAGACTGGCGCTTTACTGTCTTCCTGGATGCCGGGAAGAGAGCACCCCGCCTGATCCCGTTACGCGTCTACCCGTCCCCGGGGGCGTGGGGTGGTACACTGTCCAGCCGAGACCTAGTCTCGGCTCGGGCGGAGGTGGTGGCGGTCTTCGTACGCCATCACCATTTCCGGAATATCCCTCACGAGGATATTCCGCGGTTCCCACGAGTCGTGTTGGGGAGGGTATCCTCTCCAACGACATCGAAAACGACGCTGACCTTGGTCAGTGCGTGGCTCCTGGTGAGCTACAATTCGCTCGACAATCCAGCGAATTGAGCCGTCGGCAGCCCGCAAAGGTGCCGGCGGAGGGGAAACCTCGTCGCTTTGATCAGCCGCTTGAGGCTGATCAGACCTTCCAGCAACTGGCGGCTGACTATGCTGCCTTCCGCCGTGAGGCTTGGAAGACGATCGCTGAGCAAAGTCAGCTGATCTCGAACCTCTCGTCGCGAGTGTCCGCTTCTCGCGAGACAGCGGGTGACGCGCTGTCTCGAGTCGAGGACGTCGAGAGGAAGTTTGCGAAGCTCGTTGAGAGCGTTCGCATGCGTCGCTCGCGCTCTGCGCGCGAGCGCGACGAAGGTGACGAGTCGTAGCTCGACCATCACGCTTCTTCGTGCCCATGTTGGATGAGCGCGCGGGCGTATCATGCTCATGATACGCCTTCAGTCGCCCGACATAGAACGTCGGGTGCAGTCTCATGCTGGTTGGTATGTCCAGCGTGTAGGCTGTGCCTTGGCGATGCAAGACACGAAAGGGGCCGATGAAGCGTGGAGCAAGCAAGCTTGCTCCAAAGTCCGAGACTGCATGTCTAGCCAAGTTTTGCGTAGACAGTAAAACTAATGAATTCGTTTTGAACTCACTAATGTTGTTGCGTGACTTCTTGTCAGCGTTCATCTTCTGTCGGTCGACAGAAGATGCAATAGCATCACGAACAAACCGCATGACGGCTTGTCGATTCTGCACGAAGTCTTTCGCATCGACATTGGTCGTGTCGACCAATGCGTCCTTGTCCGCTATCGTGCCCTGCACGATGCGCTCGTCATCTTGAGTGTCCACATGGGGTGTGGACACGTACTTGGTCGCAGCAGTGACGTCGCCCTGCGTCGTCACTGTATCATTTTGGTTTCCGGTGTTCGACTCCGGAGTCGAACACGTCATCTTGCGTCACGTCTGCTCCCGGAGCAGGCGTGGGACGGGTCGTCGCTTGTCCTTTCGCTCCCGGAGCGAAAGGTGCTTGGTCTTCTTCCTTCGCTCCCAGAGCGAAGGGTACTTGGTCGTCTTCCTTCGCTCCCAGAGCGAAGGGTACTTGGTCGTCTTCTTTTGCTCCCGGAGCGAAAGGTACATCGTCGTTGCTTGTAACTTCCGTGCCCGGCACGGAAGTGTTCTCAGCGCCTGCACCCGGTGCAGACGCAAAGCGTACTCTCTTCTGGCGCGTGGCACTACGTGTCACGGCGTTCAAATTTTCCTGTGGGCGTGGCTCGCTCACAGATCCTCCCCACTCAAGGGAGCTGTCACCCCGCCAAGCATGGCAGGTACTCGTGGATGCCGCATGGCATTCACGTAGAACGGTGTATGCCCCGTAGAGGCATGCACCGAGTTGTTGATGGCAAACTCTGCCATCGGCAAACAGTCGCTCCACTCGGTGAACGAGTGGGCGTAGCTCTTGAGGATGTCACCGAGCACGCGATTCACGCGCTCGGTCTGACCATCCGTCTGCGGGTGGTCGGCTGTCGACATCGACAGCCGAGTACCAAGGAGGCCGAAGACCTCCTTCCAGAACGCGGCCGTGAACCTTGGATCACGGTCGGACACTATCTCACGGGGCATACCGTGAGAGCGGAAGATGAGCTCCACAAACAGACGTGCCGTCTGTTTGGACGTGACTTGGGCAGGCACCGCAGCAAGATGAACCATCTTGCTGAAGCGGTCGACAAAGACGACCACTCCAGTCCGACGCTTGGCGTCGGGCGGTAACCCGAATATGAAGTCCATACTGATGGACTCCCAACACTCTGCCGGTATCGGCAGACTGTAGCGGTGCTTGTGAAGCCGGCGTCGGCTTCACTCGTTGGCACGCCTCGCAAGCACGGACGTACTTGCGGATCCACTTGTACTGGCGAGGCCAGTAGAAGTCACGCGAGAGAAGAAGGTACGTCTTCTCTCGACCCGGATGCCCAGCCGATGGGGCATCGTGATACTCGAATATGATCCGCAGGCGCAGATCATAATCATCAGGGACGACGATGCGAGCGACATCGTCGTCAGCTGCACTGTATAGCAGCAAGCCGTCGTGTGCACTATACCTGTGCACACGGGATCTCAGATGTGGAGGCAGCGCGCGATGCGCGCTGTCGGAAGGTGCCTCCACATAGGTCAGCAATCGCTTGGCGTCCGCGTCAAGCGAGTACGCCTTGCGCACATCGTCGAGCAGCGACGATGTGGGCACACTGCTGCGTTCAATGCCAATGGCATTGACGTCAACTACCTTGTAGTTGTAATCCGGCCGACGCGACAGTGCGTCGGCTACCACATTCAACCTTCCAGGTTTGTACTCAACCTGGAAGTTGTATTCAGCGAAGAATGACAGCCACCGTGCCATTCTTTGAGAGAGATGTGGTGACTTTACGGCCGTCCGTAAAGAAGCGTGATCGGTGTAGATCACGAAGGGTCTATCTCAAGGAGATAGACACGGAACTTGGCTAACGCATACTTCATGGCAAGGAGCTCCTTGTCATGTACTGGGTAGTTGCGCTCAGCTTGCTTAAGCTGACGAGACTGATAGCAGATCACACGATCACGTCCTTCGTGATCGTACTGCATCAGAGCGCATCCGATTGCAAAGTCGGATGCGTCACACACAACGTGGAACGGACGATCTTGGTCGGCGACGGCCAAGATCGGCGCCTCGGTCAGGCCCTGCTTGACCGAATTGAAGGCCTGCTGACATTCAGCAGACCATCTCCACTCCGCGTCCTTCTTGAGGAGGCGCGACAGTGGTCGAATACGCCCAGCGTAATCGTGTATGTACTTGCACAAGTACGTAGCCAACCCAAGGAACTGCCGCAGTTCCTTTGCATTCGAGGGCGCAGGCCACTCGTTGATCACCCTGATCTTTTCGGGATCAGGGCGGACACCGTCCTTGCCGACAAGGCATCCGAGAACTGGAATCTCGGACGCACCGAATATGCACTTCTTAAGATTTGCATATAACTTGTGCTTGCGCATCAGCGCAAGCAGTTGTCGGAGATGCTCCTTGTGCATCTCGGTGTCTGTCTTCTCGCCCACAGCCCGGCTGTGGACGAACACGTCGTCGAAGTACGTCGGTGCGAAGTCCCGCACCGACCGTAATAGATGCGTTACGCATCTATTAAACGTCGCAGGGGCATTCTTAAGCCCCTGTGGCATCACTAGCCACTCCCAAAGCATGCCGCTTGGGGTGCTTACCGCCGTGAGAGGGATATCACTCTCACGCATTAAGATTTGGTAGAAACCATCTCTTAGGTCAAGAGCACTGAACACGGTGCTCTTGCTCATCGAATCGATGATGACGTCCTTCCTCGGTATCGGCGTCTGCGCCGGTATCGTCGCATCGTTCATCTTGTTAAACGCATGAACGATGCGCCATCCGCCCTGTGCCTTCTTGACACAGAACGTGGGGGCACTGTGCGGGGATTTGGATTCCCGCACTTGGCCCGCACGACGACGAGCTTCGAAGAACTCGTCGATGGCCTTTACTTGTTCACGCGGCAGTGGCCACTGTCGCGTGACACAGTACTTCGTGCCTGGCACGAGATCAATCTCGTGCTGAATTCCTTTATCCTGCGGAAGCTCCGCAGGAACTTCGTCCGGGAATACGTCGGCGTATTCCCGAAGAACGTCGTAATAGGGACTCGACTTGAGCGAGTCCCAGCTCTGCTCTGCAAATCGATCCTTTTTCGATTTGGCACTGAGGCTCGTGTCGCCATCAGGGTGCCGCACGAGAACCTGCCGCAGGTCCTCGAGATCCTCTGTGATCACGACATCCTCACGGGCGGTGAGGATGCATACTTGTTCTACGCGCCCGGCGCGTAGATCCCGTGCAAAGCCTTTCCAGCTCTGCACTTCCAGCGCTGTCAACTCCGAGGCAGTGCTCGGAGGACACTCAATGTCAACTCGTGACATTGGACCCCAGAGAGTGTTTGCGTCAGCGCATTCACTCTCTCGTACTCGACATCGCCCGTCGCAGGCGATGGAGGCTCGTCACCTGCACGCTTCGGTGCAGGGCGTTCTTGGGACAGGGAGGAGCGACCCCCTGTCCGGTCTCGGTTCCTTTCAGTTGTGAGGAGCTCTTCGGGCTCCTCATACCGCGACCCTTGTCAGACCCGGTCTGACAACGACCCATATCTTGTGTCTCGACGGGCCCGGCCCGTCGAGGTCTCCTTGAATCTTGGCTCCTCAAGCCCGGCTTGAGGAGAGATCTTCTCTTGAACAGTCGCCTCGGGCCCGGCCCGAGACGGTTTCTTGGTTCTTGCCTTCGCAGGCCCGGCCTGCGAAGGGTTCGGTCCAAACCCGGTTTGGACGTGGGTGCGCTCCCGGAGTGCACCCTTCAGTTGTGATTTCGCCCGTGCCCCGGGCACGGACGAGGAAGCCTCCCGGAGGTCTTCCATCTTCTGGTACGCGGCGGCCTTAGCGGTCGCCACGTTCTCTTGGCTGGGATGAGCGAGGTTGCCCTCGCTCCCAACGCACGCACCGCGGTGCGCGCGCAACGTTGACAGGGCCATCGCTCACTGTCACGTTGTCCGCTGATCCGAGGACGTTAACGTCCTCGGCGCCGAATGAGATTATAGACTGGGCCTTCCAGTCTATCACTGGGGCATGGCGTTTTAGCCACGGCATGCCCAATATCATGTCGAACTTATCGTCTAAGTCTAAGACGATAAGGTCTTCGGTGAAGGTCCGACCTTCACAGTCAAAGCGAACAGACACAGTTCGCTTTCGTGTCTTCACGGTTGCGCCTGTCGCCAGGCGCACCACCAACTCGCTCCGAGGAGTCTCTTTCTCCTCGGGGCACATCGCATTCAGACTCTGCAGTCGAACAAAGTTGTTCGACGCACCTGAATCGACCAGCGCGTGCATGGATCTCCCATGCACCGCAACCTCCAGGATGATCAGCCCAGCTCGACCATCCTTCCTTTCACTGCGGTGCTTGCCACCGCAGGGGCTGTAGTCATCACATGTCCGACATCGGCATGTGTGACTACACCAGTAGGGCGCCCCGCCCCTACTGGCTCCCGCCGTTTTTGGTCGTCCGCGCCAACGATCACCGTTGGCACGATACGACGTACCGCGAGTAGCAGGCCTTGGGCCTGCTACACACTCGTGCGTAGTGGCCGGTATTTCCACACTGGAAACACCGCTGCGTTCTTCTACGCGGATCCGTCTGCTGCCTGCCAGCAGACGCACTTGATAGGTCCATGGGTTCTGGACCGCCCATGGGCCTCGGTCGCGGACGCGGCGCCCCTGGCGTGTCCGCGTGAAGTTTAGCTTGATTCAAGCTAAACTCTTCCTGCGATGCAAGTCGGATGGCTTGCTCGAGAGTACTCGGGTACTCTCGGAAGAGATAGGTCTTCACAGGCCCATCTCTAAGTCCCTTCATGAAGGTGACAACTTGTGTCGCCTCATCAATGGGGTGGTTCACGATACTTGACACCAAGTATCGAGCCTGCTGCGCGTACGCAAGTACGTCGCGCTTGCCTTGCTTCAGGTCGAGGAACTCCGCCCTCGACCTGAACTCCGACTCGGGAGGCTCAAACGCGAGTTTGAGCTCTTCCTTGAACTCTTCGTACGTGCTCCAGCACGTACCGTTCGTAAGGCGTCTGCCATACGCCCAGTGTCTAGCACGTCCTGCTAGACACGACATCGCGTAAGCGACTTGTAGCGACGGATCCCGGATCCGTCGGGCAGCGATCGCTGTCTCGAGCTCTACGAGCCAGCGCAATAGTGGCTCGTTCGAGCCACCGGAGAACGGAGTCACTGACACCTTCAGTGACTCAAAACGTGGAACAGCAGAAGTCTCTTTCTGCTGTTGCTCCTTCTCCATGTAGTCGACCACGACTACATGGTGTTCACTTGGCGGCAATGAGCGAAGCATTGCTGCCACAGTGGACTCGCCTACGACTCGCGAGAGTCGTAGCAACGCCTTCCACTGCTGATCACTCAGGTGGGGGCAATCCTCTCTCGTAATACGAGAGTGGATGTTCGAGCTCCGTCAGACGGAGCACCGCCTGACGAAGGTTTTTGTCTCCATAGCCAAATTCCGGACTACAAGTGCTACCAGGTGAAACAGGGCGAGAGCTACGCTCTGTTTCTTAGCATACACAGTACGCGTATTGAGGAAGCGTAGACTTAAAGTTTGTATGTAAGATAGAAATACGCGGCTCGCGTATTTCTAAAGCAAATACTTAACACTTTAGATCAAAATAGAAAACTGAATTGAATGGCAGCCCGCCGCGTGGCGGGCTGCCTTATCTTTACGCTAAACCCCTTTAAGATGATATCTAATTGCAAGGGTGAGAGCATGGTTGGCTCTCACGCATGCATGAAATGCATGCACATGATTGGTTGAAATGTGGCCCTTTCAACCAATAGCTGTGCGCCTGAGCGCCCGTCAATGATAGTTACATTGACGGCTCGTAATGTTGGTCGCTAGTGTGTGTCCCACACACTAGTGGGTTTGCGTGTATTAGTGTACCC
>JAAVTI010000088.1:0-38986 GCA_011947335.1 Phytophthora constricta
CGAAGCTCAACTCGTTGCGAGAAGCTCAACAGTCGAATCTACGTCCTCGTACGAGCTCTGGGGGCCGAGATATGGACAAGGTCCGATTTGGGCCCCCTCGTCGCGTGACGAAGCTCAACCTCTTTGCGAGAAGCTCAAAATGTCGAATCTACGTCCTCGTACGAGCTCTGGGGGCCGAGATATGGACAAGGTCCGATTTGGGCCTCCTCGTCGCGTGACGAAGCTCAACTCGTTGCGAGAACCTCAACTGTCTAATCTACGTCCTCATACGAGCTCTGGGGGGAGATATGGACAAGGTCCGATTTGGGCCCCCTTGTCGCGTGACGAAGCTCAACTCGTTGCGAGAAGCTCAACATGTCAATCTACGTCCTCGTACGAGCTCTGGGGGCCGAGATATGGACAAGGTCCGATTTGGGCCCCTTGTCTCTTGACGAAGCTCAACTCTTTGCGAGAAGCTCAACTGTCGAATCTACGTCCTCGTACGAGCTCTGGGGGCCGAGATATGGACAAGGTCCGATTTGGGCCCCCTTGTCGCGTGACGAAGCTCAACTCGTTGCGAGAAGCTCAACTGTCTAATCTACGTCCTCGTACGAGCTCTGGGGCCGAGATATGGACAAGGTCCGATTTGGGCTTCCTTGTCGCGTGACGAAGCTCAACTCGTTGCGAGAACCTCAACTGTCGAATCTACGTCCTCGTACGAGCTCTATGGGCCGAGATATGGACAAGGTCCGATTTGGGCCCCTCGTCGTGACGAAGCTCAACTCGTTGCGAGAAGCTCAACTGTCTAATCTACGTCCTCGTACGAGCTCTGGGGCGAGATATGGACAAGGTCCGATTTGGGCCCCCTTGTCGTGACGAAGCTCAACTCGTTGCGAGAACCTCAACAGTCTAATCTACGTCCTCGTACGAGCTCTGGGGCCGAGATATGGACAAGGTCCGATTTGGGCCCCCTTGTCGCGTGACGAAGCTCAACTCGTTGCGAGAACCTCAACTGTCGAATCTACGTCCTCGTACGAGCTCTAGGGGCCGAGATATGGACAAGGTCCGATTTGGGCCCCCTTGTCGCGTGACAGCTCAACTCTTTGCGAGAACCCAACTGTCTAATCTACGTCCTCGTACGAGCTCTGGGGGCCGAGATATGGACAAGGTCCGATTTGGGCCTCCTTGTCGTGACGAAGCTCAACTCGTTGCGAGAAGCTCAACTGTCTAATCTACGTCCTCGTACGAGCTCTGGGGCCGAGATATGGACAAGGTCCGATTTGGGCCCCCTTGTCGCGTGACGAAGCTCAACTCGTTGCGAGAACCTCAACTGTCTAATCTACGTCCTCGTACGAGCTCTGGGGCCGAGATATGGACAAGGTCCGATTTGGGCCCCCTTGTCGCGTGACAAGCTCAACTCGTTGCGAGAAGCTCAACTGTCTAATCTACGTCCTCGTACGAGCTCTGGGGGCCGAGATATGGACAAGGTCCGATTTGGGCCCCCTTGTCGCGTGACGAAGCTCAACTCTTTGCGAGAAGCTCAACTGTCTGAATCTACGTCCTCGTACGAGCTCTGGGGCCGAGATATGGACAAGGTCCGATTTGGGCCCCCTTGTCGCGTGACGAAGCTCAACTCTTTGCGAGAACCTCAACTGTCTAATCTACGTCCTCGTACGAGCTCTGGGGGCCGAGATATGGACAAGGTCCGATTTGGGCCCCCTTGTCGCGTGACGAAGCTCAACTCGTTGCGAGAACCTCAACTGTCTAATCTACGTCCTCGTACGAGCTCTGGGGGCCGAGATATGGACAAGGTCCGATTTGGGCCCCCTTGTTGCGTGACGAAGCTCAACTCGTTGCGAGAACCTCAACTGTCTGATTTGCGTCCTCGTACGAGCTCTGGGGCCGAGATATGGACAAGGTCCGATTTGGGCCCCCTTGTCGCGTGACGAAGCTCAACTCGTTGCGAGAAGCCTCAACTGTCTAATCTACGTCCTCGTACGAGCTCTGGGGGCCGAGATATGGACGGAGTCCGATTTGGGCCCCCTCGTCGCGTGACGAAGCTCAACTCGTTGCGAGAACCTCAACTGTCTAATCTACGTCCTCGTACGAGCTCTGGGGCCGAGATATGGACAAGGTCCGATTTGGGCCCCCTTGTCGCGTGACGAAGCTCAACTCGTTGCGAGAACCTCAACTGTAATCTACGTCCTCGTACAAGCTCTGGGGGCCGAGATATGGACAAGGTCCGATTTGGGCCCCCTCGTCGCGTGACGAAGCTCAACTCGTTGCGAGAAGCTCAACTGTCTAATCTACGTCCTCGTACGAGCTCTAGGGGCCAGATATGGACAAGGTCCGATGGGCCCCCTTGTCGCGTGACGAAGCTCAACTCTTTGCGAGAAGCTCAACTGTCTAATCTACGTCCTCGTACGAGCTCTGGGGGCCGAGATGGACAAGGTCCGATTTGGGCCCCTTGTCGCGTGACGAAGCTCAACTCTTTGCGAGAACCTCAACTGTCTAATCTACGTCCTCGTACAAGCTCTGGGGGCCGAGATATGGACAAGGTCCGATTTGGGCCCCCTTGTCGCGTGACGAAGCTCAACTCGTTGCGAGAACCTCAACTGTCTAATCTACGTCCTCGTACAAGCTGGGGGCCGAGATGGACAAGGTCCGATTTGGGCCCCCTTGTCGTGACGAAGCTCAACTCTTTGCGAGAACCTCAACTGTCTAATCTACGTCCTCGTACAAGCTCTGGGGGCCGAGATATGGACAAGGTCCGATTTGGGCCCCTTGTCGCGTGACGAAGCTCAACTCTTTGCGAGAACCTCAACTGTCTAATCTACGTCCTCGTACAAGCTCTGGGGCCGAGATATGGACAAGGTCCGATTTGGGCCCCCTTGTCGCGTGACGAAGCTCAACTCTTTGCGAGAACCTCAACTGTCTAATCTACGTCCTCGTACAAGCTCTGGGGGCCGAGATATGGACAAGGTCCGATTTGGGCCCCCTTGTCGCGTGACGAAGCTCAACTCTTTGCGAGAACCTCAACTGTCTAATCTACGTCCTCGTACAAGCTCTGGGGGCCGAGATATGGACAAGGTCCGATTTGGGCCCCTTGTCGCGTGACGAAGCTCAACTCTTTGCGAGAACCTCAACTGTCTAATCTACGTCCTCGTACAAGCTCTGGGGGCCGAGATATGGACAAGGTCCGATTTGGGCCCCCTTGTCGCGTGACGAAGCTCAACTCTTTGCGAGAACCTCAACTGTCTAATCTACGTCCTCGTACAAGCTCTAGGGGCCGAGATATGGACAAGGTCCGATTTGGGCCCCCTTGTCGCGTGACGAAGCTCAACTCTTTGCGAGAACCTCAACTGTCTAATCTACGTCCTCGTACAAGCTCTGGGGGCCGAGATATGGACAAGGTCCGATTTGGGCCCCCTTGTCGCGTGACGAAGCTCAACTCTTTGCGAGAACCTCAACTGTCTAATCTACGTCCTCGTACAAGCTCTAGGGGCCGAGATATGGACAAGGTCCGATTTGGGCCCCCTTGTCGCGTGACGAAGCTCAACTCTTTGCGAGAACCTCAACTGTCTAATCTACGTCCTCGTACAAGCTCTAGGGGCCGAGATATGGACAAGGTCCGATTTGGGCCCCCTTGTCGCGTGACGAAGCTCAACTCTTTGCGAGAACCTCAACTGTCTAATCTACGTCCTCGTACAAGCTCTGGGGGCCGAGATATGGACAAGGTCCGATTTGGGCCCCCTTGTCGCGTGACGAAGCTCAACTCTTTGCGAGAACCTCAACTGTCTAATCTACGTCCTCGTACAAGCTCTGGGGGCCGAGATATGGACAAGGTCCGATTTGGGCCCCCTTGTCGCGTGACGAAGCTCAACTCTTTGCGAGAACCTCAACTGTCTAATCTACGTCCTCGTACAAGCTCTGGGGGCCGAGATATGGACAAGGTCCGATTTGGGCCCCCTTGTCGCGTGACGAAGCTCAACTCTTTGCGAGAACCTCAACTGTCTAATTTACGTCCTCGTACAAGCTCTGGGGCCGAGATATGGACAAGGTCCGATTTGGGCCCCCTTGTCGCGTGACGAAGCTCAACTCTTTGCGAGAACCTCAACTGTCTAATCTACGTCCTCGTACAAGCTCTAGGGGCCGAGATATGGACAAGGTCCGATTTGGGCCCCCTTGTCGCGTGACGAAGCTCAACTCTTTGCGAGAACCTCAACTGTCTAATCTACGTCCTCGTACAAGCTCTAGGGGCCGAGATATGGACAAGGTCCGATTTGGGCCCCCTTGTCGCGTGACGAAGCTCAACTCTTTGCGAGAACCTCAACTGTCTAATCTACGTCCTCGTACAAGCTCTAGGGGCCGAGATATGGACAAGGTCCGATTTGGGCCCCCTTGTCGCGTGACGAAGCTCAACTCTTTGCGAGAACCTCAACTGTCTAATCTACGTCCTCGTACAAGCTCTGGGGGCCGAGATATGGACAAGGTCCGATTTGGGCCCCCTTGTCGCGTGACGAAGCTCAACTCTTTGCGAGAACCTCAACTGTCTAATCTACGTCCTCGTACAAGCTCTAGGGGCCGAGATATGGACAAGGTCCGATTTGGGCCCCCTTGTCGCGTGACGAAGCTCAACTCTTTGCGAGAACCTCAACTGTCTAATCTACGTCCTCGTACAAGCTCTGGGGGCCGAGATATGGACAAGGTCCGATTTGGGCCCCCTTGTCGCGTGACGAAGCTCAACTCTTTGCGAGAACCTCAACTGTCTAATCTACGTCCTCGTACAAGCTCTAGGGGCCGAGATATGGACAAGGTCCGATTTGGGCCCCCTTGTCGCGTGACGAAGCTCAACTCTTTGCGAGAACCTCAACTGTCTAATCTACGTCCTCGTACAAGCTCTGGGGGCCGAGATATGGACAAGGTCCGATTTGGGCCCCCTTGTCGCGTGACGAAGCTCAACTCTTTGCGAGAACCTCAACTGTCTAATCTACGTCCTCGTACAAGCTCTAGGGGCCGAGATATGGACAAGGTCCGATTTGGGCCCCCTTGTCGCGTGACGAAGCTCAACTCTTTGCGAGAACCTCAACTGTCTAATCTACGTCCTCGTACAAGCTCTGGGGGCCGAGATATGGACAAGGTCCGATTTGGGCCCCCTTGTCGCGTGACGAAGCTCAACTCTTTGCGAGAACCTCACCTGTCTAATCTTACGTCCTCGTACAAGCTCTCTGGGCCGAGATATGGACAGGTCCGATTTGGGCCCCCTTGTCGCGTGACGAAGCTCAACTCTTTGCGAGAATCCTCAATTGCCTAATCTACGTCCTCGTACAAGCTCTAGGGGCCGAGATATGGACAAGGTCCGATTTGGGCCCCCTTGTCGCGTGACGAAGCTCAACTCTTTGCGAGAACCTCACCTGTCTAATCTACGTCCTCGTACAAGCTCTAGGGGCCGAGATATGACAAGGTCCGATTTGGGCCCCCTTGTCGCGTGACGAAGCTCAACTCTTTGCGAGAACCTCAACTGTCTCACCTTACGTCCTCGTACAAGCTCTAGGGGCCGAGATATGGACAAGGTCCGATTTGGGCCCCCTTGTCGCGTGACGAAGCTCAACTCTTTGCGAGAACCTCAACTGTCCAATCTACGTCCTCGTACAAGCTGTAGGGGCCGAGATATGGACAAGGTCCGATTTGGGCCCCCTTGTCGCGTGACGAAGCTCAACTCTTTGCGAGAACCTCAACTGTCTAATCTACGTCCTCGTACAAGCTCTAGGGGCCGAGATATGGACAAGGTCCGATTTGGGCCCCCTTGTCGCGTGACGAAGCTCAACTCTTTGCGAGAACCTCAACTGTCTAATCTACGTCCTCGTACAAGCTCTAGGGGCCGAGATATGGACAAGGTCCGATTTGGGCCCCCTTGTCGCGTGACGAAGCTCAACTCTTTGCGAGAACCTCAACTGTCTAATCTACGTCCTCGTACAAGCTCTAGGGGCCGAGATATGGACAAGGTCCGATTTGGGCCCCCTTGTCGCGTGACGAAGCTCAACTCTTTGCGAGAACCTCAACTGTCTAATCTACGTCCTCGTACAAGCTCTAGGGGCCGAGATATGGACAAGGTCCGATTTGGGCCCCCTTGTCGCGTGACGAAGCTCAACTCTTTGCGAGAACCTCAACTGTCTAATCTACGTCCTCGTACAAGCTCTAGGGGCCGAGATATGGACAAGGTCCGATTTGGGCCCCCTTGTCGCGTGACGAAGCTCAACTCTTTGCGAGAACCTCAACTGTCTAATCTACGTCCTCGTACAAGCTCTGGGGGCCGAGATATGGACAAGGTCCGATTTGGGCCCCCTTGTCGCGTGACGAAGCTCAACTCTTTGCGAGAACCTCAACTGTCTAATCTACGTCCTCGTACAAGCTCTAGGGGCCGAGATATGGACAAGGTCCGATTTGGGCCCCCTTGTCGCGTGACGAAGCTCAACTCTTTGCGAGAACCTCAACTGTCTAATCTACGTCCTCGTACAAGCTCTAGGGGCCGAGATATGGACAAGGTCCGATTTGGGCCCCCTTGTCGCGTGACGAAGCTCAACTCTTTGCGAGAACCTCAACTGTCTAATCTACGTCCTCGTACAAGCTCTAGGGGCCGAGATATGGACAAGGTCCGATTTGGGCCCCCTTGTCGCGTGACGAAGCTCAACTCTTTGCGAGAACCTCAACTGTCTAATCTACGTCCTCGTACAAGCTCTAGGGGCCGAGATATGGACAAGGTCCGATTTGGGCCCCCTTGTCGCGTGACGAAGCTCAACTCTTTGCGAGAACCTCAACTGTCTAATCTACGTCCTCGTACAAGCTCTAGGGGCCGAGATATGGACAAGGTCCGATTTGGGCCCCCTTGTCGCGTGACGAAGCTCAACTCTTTGCGAGAACCTCAACTGTCTAATCTACGTCCTCGTACAAGCTCTGGGGGCCGAGATATGGACAAGGTCCGATTTGGGCCCCCTTGTCGCGTGACGAAGCTCAACTCTTTGCGAGAACCTCAACTGTCTAATCTACGTCCTCGTACAAGCTCTAGGGGCCGAGATATGGACAAGGTCCGATTTGGGCCCCCTTGTCGCGTGACGAAGCTCAACTCTTTGCGAGAACCTCAACTGTCTAATCTACGTCCTCGTACAAGCTCTAGGGGCCGAGATATGGACAAGGTCCGATTTGGGCCCCCTTGTCGCGTGACGAAGCTCAACTCTTTGCGAGAACCTCAACTGTCTAATCTACGTCCTCGTACAAGCTCTAGGGGCCGAGATATGGACAAGGTCCGATTTGGGCCCCCTTGTCGCGTGACGAAGCTCAACTCTTTGCGAGAACCTCAACTGTCTAATCTACGTCCTCGTACAAGCTCTGGGGGCCGAGATATGGACAAGGTCCGATTTGGGCCCCCTTGTCGCGTGACGAAGCTCAACTCTTTGCGAGAACCTCAACTGTCTAATCTACGTCCTCGTACAAGCTCTGGGGGCCGAGATATGGACAAGGTCCGATTTGGGCCCCCTTGTCGCGTGACGAAGCTCAACTCTTTGCGAGAACCTCAACTGTCTAATCTACGTCCTCGTACAAGCTCTAGGGGCCGAGATATGGACAAGGTCCGATTTGGGCCCCCTTGTCGCGTGACGAAGCTCAACTCTTTGCGAGAACCTCAACTGTCTAATCTACGTCCTCGTACAAGCTCTAGGGGCCGAGATATGGACAAGGTCCGATTTGGGCCCCCTTGTCGCGTGACGAAGCTCAACTCTTTGCGAGAACCTCAACTGTCTAATCTACGTCCTCGTACAAGCTCTAGGGGCCGAGATATGGACAAGGTCCGATTTGGGCCCCCTTGTCGCGTGACGAAGCTCAACTCTTTGCGAGAACCTCAACTGTCTAATCTACGTCCTCGTACAAGCTCTGGGGGACGAGATATGGACAAGGTCCGATTTGGGCCCCCTTGTCGCGTGACGAAGCTCAACTCTTTGCGAGAACCTCAACTGTCTAATCTACGTCCTCGTACAAGCTCTGGGGGCCGAGATATGGACAAGGTCCGATTTGGGCCCCCTTGTCGCGTGACGAAGCTCAACTCTTTGCGAGAACCTCAACTGTCTAATCTACGTCCTCGTACAAGCTCTAGGGGCCGAGATATGGACAAGGTCCGATTTGGGCCCCCTTGTCGCGTGACGAAGCTCAACTCTTTGCGAGAACCTCAACTGTCTAATCTACGTCCTCGTACAAGCTCTAGGGGCCGAGATATGGACAAGGTCCGATTTGGGCCCCCTTGTCGCGTGACGAAGCTCAACTCTTTGCGAGAAGCCTCAACTGTCTGATCTACGTCCTCGTACGAGCTCTGGGGCCGAGATATGGACAAGGTCCGATTTGGGCCTCCTCGTCGCGTGACGAAGCTCAACTCGTTGCGAGAACCTCAACAGTCTAATCTACGTCCTCGTACAAGCTCTGAGGGCCGAGATATGGACAAGGTCCGATTTGGGCCCCCTTGTCGCGTGACGAAGCTCAACTCTTTGCGAGAACCTCAACTGTCTAATCTACGTCCTCGTACAAGCTCTGGGGGACGAGATATGGACAAGGTCCGATTTGGGCCCCCTTGTCGCGTGACGAAGCTCAACTCTTTGCGAGAACCTCAACTGTCTAATCTACGTCCTCGTACAAGCTCTGGGGGCCGAGATATGGACAAGGTCCGATTTGGGCCCCCTTGTCGCGTGACGAAGCTCAACTCTTTGCGAGAACCTCAACTGTCTAATCTACGTCCTCGTACAAGCTCTGGGGGCCGAGATATGGACAAGGTCCGATTTGGGCCCCCTTGTCGCGTGACGAAGCTCAACTCTTTGCGAGAACCTCAACTGTCTAATCTACGTCCTCGTACAAGCTCTGGGGGCCGAGATATGGACAAGGTCCGATTTGGGCCCCCTTGTCGCGTGACGAAGCTCAACTCTTTGCGAGAACCTCAACTGTCTAATCTACGTCCTCGTACAAGCTCTGGGGGCCGAGATATGGACAAGGTCCGATTTGGGCCCCCTTGTCGCGTGACGAAGCTCAACTCGTTGCGAGAACCTCAACTGTCTAATCTACGTCCTCGTACAAGCTCTAGGGGCCGAGATATGGACAAGGTCCGATTTGGGCCCCCTTGTCGCGTGACGAAGCTCAACTCTTTGCGAGAACCTCAACTGTCTAATCTACGTCCTCGTACAAGCTCTAGGGGCCGAGATATGGACAAGGTCCGATTTGGGCCCCCTTGTCGCGTGACGAAGCTCAACTCTTTGCGAGAACCTCAACTGTCTAATCTACGTCCTCGTACAAGCTCTAGGGGCCGAGATATGGACAAGGTCCGATTTGGGCCCCCTTGTCGCGTGACGAAGCTCAACTCTTTGCGAGAACCTCAACTGTCTAATCTACGTCCTCGTACAAGCTCTAGGGGCCGAGATATGGACAAGGTCCGATTTGGGCCCCCTTGTCGCGTGACGAAGCTCAACTCTTTGCGAGAACCTCAACTGTCTAATCTACGTCCTCGTACGAGCTCTAGGGGCCGAGATATGGACAAGGTCCGATTTGGGCCCCCTTGTCGCGTGACGAAGCTCAACTCTTTGCGAGAACCTCAACTGTCTAATCTACGTCCTCGTACAAGCTCTAGGGGCCGAGATATGGACAAGGTCCGATTTGGGCCCCCTTGTCGCGTGACGAAGCTCAACTCGTTGCGAGAACCTCAACTGTCTAATCTACGTCCTCGTACTAGCTCTGGGGGCCGAGATATGGACAAGGTCCGATTTGGGCCCCCTTGTCGCGTGACGAAGCTCAACTCTTTGCGAGAACCTCAACTGTCTAATCTACGTCCTCGTACAAGCTCTGGGGGCCGAGATATGGACAAGGTCCGATTTGGGCCCCCTTGTCGCGTGACGAAGCTCAACTCGTTGCGAGAACCTCAACTGTCTAATCTACGTCCTCGTACGAGCTCTGGGGGCCGAGATATGGACAAGGTCCGATTTGG
Source organism: Phytophthora constricta (assembly GCA_011947335.1). NCBI lineage: Eukaryota > Oomycota > Peronosporomycetes > Peronosporales > Peronosporaceae > Phytophthora > Phytophthora constricta. The sequence goes on from JAAVTI010000088.1 coordinate 9,992, forward strand.
GCCCCCTTGTCGCGTGACGAAGCTCAACTCGTTGCGAGAACCTCAACTGTCTAATCTACGTCCTCGTACGAGCTCTGGGGGCCGAGATATGGACAAGGTCCGATTTGGGCCCCCTTGTCGCGTGACGAAGCTCAACTCGTTGCGAGAAGCCTCAACTGTCTGATCTACGTCCTCGTACGAGCTCTGGGGGCCGAGATATGGACAAGGTCCGATTTGGGCCTCCTCGTCGCGTGACGAAGCTCAACTCGTTGCGAGAAGCTCAACTGTCTGATCTACGTCCTCGTACGAGCTCTGGGGGCCGAGATATGGACAAGGTCCGATTTGGGCCCCCTTGTCGCGTGACGAAGCTCAACTCGTTGCGAGAACCTCAACTGTCTGATCTACGTCCTCGTACGAGCTCTGGGGGCCGAGATATGGACAAGGTCCGATTTGGGCCCCTTGTCGCGTGACAAAGCTCAACTCGTTGCGAGAACCTCAACTGTCTGATCTGCGTCCTCGTACGAGCTCTGGGGCCGAGATATGGACAAGGTCCGATTTGGGCCCCCTTGTCGCGTGACGAAGCTCAACTCGTTGCGAGAAGCTCAACTGTCTAATCTACGTCCTCGTACGAGCTCTGGGGGCCGAGATATGGACAAGGTCCGATTTGGGCCCCCTTGTCGCGTGACAAAGCTCAACGCTTTGCGAGAACCTCAACTGTCTAATCTACGTCCTCGTACGAGCTCTGGGGGCCGAGATATGGACAAGGTCCGATTTGGGCCCCCTTGTCGTGTGACGAAGCTCAACTCGTTGCGAGAAGCCCAACTGTCTGATCTGCGTCCACGTACGAGCTCTGGCGGCCGAGATATGGACAGAGGTCCAATTTGGGCCCCCTCGTCGCTGTGACAAGCTCAACTCGTTGCGAGAACCTCAACTGTCGTCCTCGTACGAGCTCTGGGGCCGAGATATGGACAAGGTCCGATTTGGGCCCCTTGTCACGTGACAAATCTGAACTCGTTGCGAGAAGCCTAACTGTCTGATCTGCGTCCTCGTACGAGCTCTGGGGCCGAGATATGGACAAGGTCCGATTTGGGCCCCCTTGTCGCGTGACGAAGCTCAACTCGTTGCGAGAAGCTTAACTCACTAATCTGCGTCCACGTACGAGCTCTGGGGTTGAGATATGCACAAGGTCCGGTTTGGGCCTCCTCGTCGCGTGACAAGCCTCAACTCGTCGCGAGAAGCTCAACTGTCGTCCTCGTACGAGCTCTGGGGGCCAAGATATGGACAAGGGTCAATTTGGGCCCCCTTGGTGCGTGACAAAGCTCAACTCTTTGCGAGAACCTCAACTGTCTAATCTACGTCCTCGTACGAGCTCTGGGGGCCGAGATATGGACAAGGTCCGATTTGGGCCCCCTTGTGGCGTGGCAAAGCTGAACGCTTTGCGAGAACCTCAACTGTCTAATCTACGTCCTCGTACAAGCTCTGGGGGCCGAGATATGGACAAGGTCCGATTTGGGCCCCTTGTCGCGTGACTAAGCTCAACTCGTTGCGAGAACCTCAACTGTTTAATCTACGTCCTCGTACAAGCTCTGGGGGCCGAGATATGGACAAGGTCCGATTTGGGCCCCCTTGTCGCGTGGCAAAGCTGAACTCGTTGCGAGAAGCTCAACTGTCTGATCTACGTCCTCGTACGAGCTCTGGGGGCCGAGAATGGACAAGGTCCGATTTGGGCCCCCTTGTTGCGTGACGAAGCTCAACTCTTTGCGAGAAGCCCAACTGTCTGATCTGCGTCCACGTACGAGCTCTGGCGGCCGAGATATGGACAGAGGTCCAATTTGGGCTTCCTCGTCGCGGGACAAGGCTCAACTCGTCCTCGTACGAGCTCTGGCGGCCGAGATATGGACAAGGTCCGATTTGGGCCCCCTTGTCACGTGACAAATCTGAACTCGTTGCGAGAAGCCTAACTGTCTGATCTGCGTCCTCGTACGAGCTCTGGGGCCGAGATATGGACAAGGTCCGATTTGGGCCCCCTTGTCGCGTGACGAAGCTCAACTCCTTGCGAGAAGCCTAACTGTCTGATTTGCGTCCTTGTACGAGCTCTGGCGGCCGAGATATGGACAAGGTCCAATTTGGGCTTCCTCGTGGCGTGACAAAGCTCAACTCTTTCCGAGAAGCCCAACTGTCTGATCTACGTCCTCGTACGAGCTCTGGGGGCCGAGATATGGACAAGGTCCGATTTGGGCCCCATTTTCGCGTGACAAAGCTCAACTCGTTGCGAGAAGCTCAACTGTCTGATCTGCGTCCTCGTACGAGATCTGGCAGCCGAGATATGGACAAGGTCCGATTTGGGCCCCCTTGTCGCGTGACTAAGCTGAACTCGTTGCGAGAAGCCTAACTGTCTGATCTGCGTCCTCGTACGAGCTCTGGGGGCCGAGATATGGACAAGGTCCGATTTGGGCCCCCTTGTCGCGTGACTAAGCTGAACTCGTTGCGAGAAGCCTAACTGTCTGATCTGCGTCCTCGTACGAGCTCTGGGGGCCGAGATATGGACAAGGTCCGATTTGGGCCTCCTCGTCGCGTGACAAGGCTCAACTCGTTGCGAGAAGCTCAACTGTCTGATCTGCGTCCTCGTACGAGCTCTTTGAGCGAGTTGGTGGTGCGCCTGGCGTCAGGCGCAACCGTGAAGACACGAAAGCGAACTGTGTCTGTTCGCTTTGACTGTGACGGTCGGAACTTCACCGAAGACCTTATCGTCTTAGACTTAGACGATAAGTTTGACATGATATTGGGCATGCCGTGGCTAAAACGACATGCCCCAGTGATAGACTGGAAGGCCCAGTCTATAATCTCATTCTGCGCCGAGGACGTTAACGTCCTCGGGTCAGCGGACAACGTGACAGTGAGCGATGGCCCTGTCAACGTTGCGCGCACCGCGGTGCGTGTGTTGGGAGCGAGGGCAACCTCGCTCATCCCAGCCAAGAGAACATGGCGACCGCCAAGGCCGCCGCGTACCAGAAGAAGATAGACCTCCGGGAGGCTTCCTCGTCTGTGTCCGGGGCACGGGCGAAACCACAACTGAAGGGTGCACTCCGGGAGCGCACCCACGTCCAAACCGGGTTTGGACCGAACATTTCGCAGGCCGGGCCTGCGAAGGCAAGAACCAAGAAACCGTCTCGGGCCGGGCCCGAGGCGACTGTTCAAGAGAAGATCTCTCCTCGCCGGGCTTGAGGAGCCAAGATTCAAAGAGACCCGACGGGCCGGGCCCGTCGAGACACAAGATATGGGTCGCTGTCAGACCGGGTCTGACAAGGGTTGCGGTATGAGGAGCCCGAAGAGCTCCTCACAACTGAAAGGAACGGAGACCGAACAGGAAGGTCGCTACTCCCTGTCCCAAGAATGCCCTGCACTGAAGCGTGCCGGTGACGAGCCTACATCGCCTGCGACGGGCGATGTCGAGTACGAGAGAGTGAATGCGCTGACGGAAACACTCTCTGGGTTCCAATGTCACGAATTGTGTAACGGGGCGTTCCCCGTTACAAAAGTAGGTACACGTCGCAGTCCGATCGGCTGTGACGTGGCGCTATGTCATTGGACAATAGTCGCCCATCTAGGTACATATTAGCCAATTAGCGTGCAGCACCCCAACTGGTGGCTGGCAGCTAATCTAGGCTTAAGTTCGGTTTTGCGACCGAACTTAAATATCACTGAGAGTTAATAATTTTGCTTCTAAACCCAACGAGTCTTGGTCTCAAGCCCAAGACTGTGCTTCCTCAACACCCAGCGAACGCTTACGTAACGGCACGCTTTGGCCCCGTTACACCTGGTAGCACTTCGTAGTCCTTCCAACGACCACGAACGATGAGCGCGACGACGATCAAAGGCACGTCAGGCGCGCGTCTGGAACATGAACAGTTCCCTTATCTGCCGCAATTCGAGTGGGAGGGGCTTCACCGCCTCTCCTAGATCTCCGGCGAAGCAGTGATCACGGCACTGCTGTCATCGGGGTCGGAACAACAACAACATCTTGCAGCTCAAGAGTTCATGGCGCGCGAGCTTGCAGACGCACGTCTGCGAGCGACAACTCTCGCACAGCCGAAGGTGAACAAGGCCGACATCGTCAAACTCGATGTCTCAAGCTACAACAGCGAAGGCACCAAGCGCATGGCGCTGAACCGCTGGTTCTGCGAAATCGACATGGCTGTCGCCGCGCGACAGCTCTCGTCTGAGTTTGCCCAGACCAACTTCTTGATGTCGAAACTGTCGGGCAAAGCCAAAGAATGGGCGCTCGGTCGCCGTGTTGCAGATCCGATGGACGAACTCAGGGACGAGCTGCGACTCGCTTTTGAGCCGCCTCAAGACGAGGTTCAACAACGGACGGCCTTCCTGGACCTGAAGCAGGGCAAGCTGTCGATGAGAGACTATATCCAGCGCGCTCGTCATCTGGTGTCATGCATCTCGGATGACCCGATCGCCATGACAACGCAGGTTCATGTTTTCGTGACGGGTATTAACGCTGGCATCCAGCGCTTCTACTTGACGCGGAAGCCTGCCGCGTCATTGGAAGAGGCCTTTGTACGGCGCTCCATGAAGACTACAGCGTCACGGCCTCTCGAGCGTTCCTGCCGTCGACTCCACATGATGACAACGAGGCGGCGCCGATGGAGATCGACGCGATTGAGTCGAACTCGGCGCGCCAATATACGTCGTCCTCGACGACCTCGAGCCGTGGACGTGGCCGCGGCGGCTTCAGCGGACAGCGACCCATGTTGTGCTATCGCTGTCGCAAGCCTGGTCGTTGCGCGGCAGTGTGCCCCGCGCCGGGTCCCGTGCTCGCCACCGTCGAGGAATTCGACGGTCCTGTCTACTCCGGACAGTAAAAAACGGAGGCGATCAGTAGGCGCGGGGCGCCCTACTGGGCAGAGGGAGGGTTTGAGCTCCTTGGTGGCGGAACCCCTCCTAGCCCCGCTGTGCTGTACGCACAGCTACCTCCAGCGGCGACAAGAGACTGATCATTCTCAGTCTCCACGTATCGGGCGCCCGGCGTCCCATCCGTGCCCTGCTGGATTCCGGCGCGACGAACAACTTCGTTCGCGCCGAGAGCCTCTCGATACTCCCGAGAGGCCTGCGAGTCTGTGAAGAACCCGGCTCAATGATTGTCAAGTACGCAGACGGTAAGCCGCGGCAGCTGCCGCGTCGAAGTGTCAACTTTGCTTACTCGTTTGATGACTTCTACGGTGACGAAGAATTCCTCGTGATCGAATTGGGTGGACCCCCCCCGATGGATCACCGTGCGGGATCTCCAAGGAGATGTTTCCCACTGGCTGGACATGCACCCGGATTTGGAAGACACGTGCCGGCCTTCCACCTTCATTGGCACGGGATAGCCCCGTGCATTGGCCAGCGCCTTTAGGCAGCCGGCCAGCTAGTCGACGACCCAATTGCGTCGTCTGGTTGGGTATTTTCTAGGTCATTAGGACTCCTAAATGACTGTAATACACCGCACTTGAAAACGAAACGAATTGGGTGGATCCTTCGATTGCGTCTTCGGGATGCTGTGGCTTTTACGGCATCAGCCGAACGTCGACTGGCTGAATCGCACGGTCCGACCTCGTGACATCGACGTCGACGCGGTGCTTGCGTTTCTCCGGTCGTCCAGCAACAACAACCTTTGGCCACACGTTGCCGTCATGGATCCAGACTCCATGACACTCGCGACACACGAAGAGAGCGATGACCCTTCGCGCGCAGCGTGTAACAGTGTTACGTGTGCCGACTCTAGATCGCGTTCGAGTGGTGAGGTCGAGCAGCGGCTCCCGCAGAAGAATATCGCGGTCGAGCAGAGGCTCCCGTACAAGAAAGACGCGGTCGAGCAGGGGCTCCAGCACAAGAAAGACGCGGTCGAGCAGGGGCTCCTGTACAAGAAAGACGCGGTCGAGCAGAGGCTCCCGCATGAGAAAGACGCGGTTGAGCAGGGGCTCCCGCATGAGAAGGTCACGGCCGGGCAGCGGCTCTCGCGACAGGCGAAGAACAAGCGGCGCAAGCGGAAGAACAAGCATAGGGGCCTCGGCCCTCGCTCCAAGCACGACTCTGACTCCGAAGAAGAGGCGCCCGACGTTGAGGTGCTCAACGTCATCGAGCACTCGGGCGTTGAATACCATCATCGTCAAGTGCGCGTCGCGAATCCTCCGCGATCCGTCTCTGCTCATACTCAGCTTCCAGGCATGTCCTGGAAGCATTTTCTACGAGACCTCAAGCATGGTGAAATCGAGCAGTTGTGCATGATCACGACCTCGGGCCCAGTCGCCGATGTACCCATCAGTGTTCCTGCGCCCGCCGACTCGGTTGCCGCGGTCAATGCCGTGGCCTCATCTGTCAGCGATACGCCAGGTAAACATGAGCGGCCTGAAGGTGCTGAACCCAAGTCAGGACGCGAAGAGCGCTTTGCTTCCCAGTCGTGGGAAGCGCTCCTCGCCTCAGGCAACCCGGTCTACGACCTCGCCCGTGAGTTCGCAGACGTCTTTCCGGACAAGATCCCGGCCGCGCTTCCTGCTGATAGAGGCGTGCAGCACGAGATCGACCTCGTGCCAGGCGCGAAGTACTGCGTGACGCGGCAGTGGCCGCTTCCTCAGGATCAGGAGCAAGCTATTGATGATTTCTTCGAAGGTCGTCGCCAAGCTGGACATGTGCGGGAGAGTATCTCCCCGCACTCGAGTTCGACCATCTGCGTGAAGAAAGCCACAGGGAGGTGGCGGATCGTCCACGCCTTCAACAAGCTCAACGATGCGATGATTCCGGTACAGACCCCAATCCCACGCAAGGACATCATCCTCGACTCGATGGCAGGCAGCGAGGTCTATAGCGCCATCGACTTGACCGATGGTTTCTGTCAGATCCTGATGCGCGAGAGCGACGTGCCTCTCACAGCGGTGAGCTCGCCGAGCGGCTTGCTGTGGGAATGGCAGGTCATGCCGCAAGGGCTGAAGAATTCCCCTGCCACCTTCAATCGATTGGTGTCGCAGGTACTCCGGCCGCTTCGAGACTTTGCTCCAAGCTACTTTGACGACATCTTCGTGCACAGCAAGGCAGAGCCGGGTCGCTCTGCCGTCGAAGTCCACCTGGATCAGCTCCGTCGCGTCTTCGAGACAATGCGTACAAACAAGTTGTACGCGAACCTGCGCAAGTGTGTATTCTGCGCACCCGAGATTCCGGTGCTCGGCTGCTACGTGAGCAAGGCTGGCGTTCGTGCAGATCCTGAAAAGACCGCGTCGATCTGTTCCTGGCCAGTGCCCAGGAACGTTAAGGAAGTCCGACAGTGCTAACTATCTGCACAAGTACACGAAGAACTTCGCGGCGATAGTCCGTCCCCTTTCCCAGCTGCTCAAGATGGACGCTGAATGGTCCTGGACCTCAGTGGAGCAGACGGCGTTCGACGCCGTCAAAAGAGCATGGCTTCAGCGCCGGTGCTGGCGCACCCGGACCATGACAAGGCCTTCCGCGTTGTATGCGATGCGAGCGACTTCGCCATCGGATGTGTGCTCATGCAGTTCGACGACGAAGGCCGTGAACGCGTCGTGAGCTATCAGTCACGACAGCTGAAGCCGGCGGAACGGAATTACCCGGTCCATGATAAGGAGCTGCTCGCGATGCGCTACGCCCTCGTCAAGTTCCGATCTATCTCCTGAGCGAACAGACGTTCGTTCTGTACACCGACCAAGGACGGCTACCAAGACCCCGCATCTGTCACGGCGCATGGCGCGGTGGCTGTCGTTCTTCGCCGAGTACAACTTTGTTGTACACTACAAGCCTGGGAAGTCGAACATCCTCGCCGATGCGCTCGCGCCGGCCGGATTACGACCCTCGTACTGGGCCGTACCCAGTGGTCGATGCGGATGACGACGACGATTGTGCGATTTGTGTGGCGTCGGGCGTCAACGCGGTCTTTGTGCACGCTGCCGGCCCACTGCGGCAGCAGATTGCGACCGCGTATGACGCGGACGTGTTTACTCCGGCGTCATCAACTATCTCCGCGACCCCTCCGAGAAAGCGCTGCGTCGTCTGACGGCCCCTATGCGCGCTTTAATCGCGCGCTACAGCTTCAACGGTGACCTGCTATATTACGGCATCGATCGCGATGACCCTCCTGGGTCGTCGTGCCATGTGACGACGATATTCGCGCTCAGATCCTTCACGAGTATCACGACAGCCCGAGTGGTGGCGAGAAGACTTACGTCGCGCTCTCGCGCGACTTCTATTGGCCCCACATGTACAAGTGGGTCCGCAAGTGGGTTCGTTCCTGTGAAGCGTGCCAGCGTGTGAAGCCGGCACCTTCGTCGCAGGCTCCGCTGCGACCGCTTCCAGTGGCGTCCGACGCGTGGTCCTCCATCAGCATGGATTTTATCTTCGGACTTCCGCCCGATGCGCAAGGGCGATCGGGCATCCTCGTGTTTGTGGACCGTTCAGCAAGATGGTGCATCTTGCTTCAGTTGCGGCTACGGTTACGGCGGAAGGGTCCGCAGCGATCTTTGTCGATGTCGTGTTCCGACACCACGGTCTTCCATCAAGTATTGTGTCGGATCGCGATCTGCGCCTCACGTCGGCCTTTTGGATTCGTCTGTTCCAGCTGCTTGGTACGCGGCTGTGCATGTCCACAGCCGCCCATCCTGAGACTGACGGCCAGACAAAGTGCAGCGGTCTCGTCCGCTGCAGGAATCCAATTAGGATCGTAATTGGCTACTGGTGACAGAGTGCCAGTTGCAGGATCTCGCTACACGGGGAAGGCTGTCGCCCGTGTCGACGCCGATGGGTTGATCAGGGTCTGCGCCGTCCACTCAGGCAGCGCGTTGATGCTTGGGTTGTCACTTGAACCGAAGCCACTTGAACCAGAAGTCGTCTTCGACGCCGCCAAAGGCGGGGTCCCTCCCCTACCAGACTGAGGATCACGCGCTGCTGGGGAGCCGCCACAGCAAGCAAAGCCGGAACACTGGGGTGACGCGCGTTATTCACGAAGAAGGGCGTCAGCCCTGTGGACGCGTGCACCGAATTGTTCAGTGCAAACTCGGCCATGGGCAGGAACTCACTCCAGCACGCGTTCGATGTGGCGTAGCTGCGAAGCACGTCTTCCAGCACGCGATTCGCGCGCTACACGCTAGACATACCTACGGCTATGCGTCTTCACCCTACGTTCTACGTCGGCCGGCTCAAGCGCTATAACCCGGCGACTGTCCCGAACGAGGAGTCGCACCATCGCCCTGCTGCGACGGCGCGGGCTCATACTTCGACGTCCGCTGCTTCTTCGGCACCGGCTGCTTCGACACCCAACCAACCTCGTGGCGCATCTCGAGGAACTGGTGCTTGTACGCCTCATGCGACTGCTTGATCCTCTGCAGTCGCGCCGCCTGACGGGCCACTTCATCCCGGAGACGCTCAGCTTCTTGCTCAGCCTCAAGAGCGCGATCGGTCGCCATGTCGACCTCAGCCCCTAGGAGCCCGAGAAGGCCAGGGCTGTTCGGCGCCGGAGATGCCGGCGCCGGCGGAGCCACGACCGGCACAGCAGCACGCGGCGGACCCAGACTCGGTAGCTGCGCGCCATGCTGCGGCGCGGACTTCGACAGAGATATCGGCGCTTCTTGGACAACAGCTTGGTCCCGAGCGTCGTGGCGAGGCCCCCACGACGAGCGGCTTTCAGCGTGACGGCCCTCCTCCGCTGACGGATAGCGCTGGAACTCAGAGCTGGATCGTCGACCATATCGTCTAGCATCGCGATCGCCCACCCGTAGACGCGGCTCTCTTCACCGCGCCAGTGCCATTCCGCACTCCCGCGAGTATCTCGTTCGCTGTCTCGGGTTCCAGCCCAGTGAGGATACGTGGAAAACCCAACCCAGCTTTGCAGCTCGACGTTCCGGATGTTGTGGCGGCGTACGGGGCTGCCCTCTCTCGACCTCCGGATGGCGCGGTGTCGTCGTACCTACGGTGCTTCGATCGAATCCGCCGCACGCGCATGCGCGGGTTCATCACCCGCGCGCCTAGCCAGGTCGAGCGCGCGCTCGTACCAGCCGATGAGACGGCGGATACCGTCATCAAGAGGGGCTAATTCGACATCAGCACTCCAATCTTCGGCGGATGGACGTCGCTTGACCGACGAGTAATGCGGGCACCTCTCCTGCACGTTCACGAAGCAGTAGGCGGTCTTCGTCCCAGCACATGTTATGGAGGTCCTGGCGCAGCGTGCCCAGGCCGTATCGACTGCGCGCCGACTTGAGCCGTCTCAAGACTCCAGCGAAGTCCGGCTCAGCGTTCCAGCGACGAATGAAGGCATTCCACGACAGTCGCAGCGAGCCCTCGCGAGCCCTCGCCTGGCTTACCGCGCGAGGCGCGGAAGCGGCGGAACTGCTCGCTTGCTGGCGCGAGGTTTACCGCGCCGCTGGTGTCGTAGAGTTCCCAGCGCGCGAGTTCATTCTGGATGCCCTCGTGGGCGTTTGCTGTCTGTCTCTCCGTCGCCATCTCCGTCGCTTGTGCGCTGCGAGGCCGAATACGTTTTGCGGCCTTGCTTGCGTCGAGATCACTCGTCGCTATGAGAGCGTGCGCGGGCGCACGCTCGAGAGACCCTGTTGTAGCTGTCGTGCAGCCATCACTGTGTTCAAGTCCTGTTGTCTCGCCTCGGATTGCCCAAGCTGTAGTCTCCTCTTGTCTTAGTCGTTTCTGCGTGTTCTCTTAACCAGACTACCTCAAGTGGGGGTGATGTAACGGGGCGTTCCCCGTTACAAAAGTAGGTACACGTCACAGTCCGCTATGTCATTGGACAATAGTTGCCCATCTAGGTACATATTAGCCAATTAGCGTGCAGCACGCCAGCTGGTGGCTGGCAACTAACCTAGGCTTAAGTTCGGTTTTGCGACCGAACTTAAAAATCGAGTTAATTTTGCTTCTAAACCCAACGAGTCTTGGTCTCAAGCCCAAGACTGTGCTTCCTCAACACCAGCGAAAGCTTGCGTAACGGCACGTTTTGGCCCAGTTACATCGTGTGGACCATTCTGCTCCGTTAGGCGAGCTGATTTTAACTATGCGACGATGAGGCCTAAATCGAACCTTGTCCATATCCGTTAGGCGAGCTGAGTTTAACTATGCGACGATGAGGCCTAAATCGAACCTTGTCCATATCTCAGCCCCCAGAGCTTGTTGGAGGACGTCGTGTGGACCATTCTGCTCTGTTATGTGTGGTGAAGTGCGATCGCAAATCGCCCTAACACCAACGCGCCCAGACACCGACTAACGGAGGGGTACTCCGATAACCGTGGGGTTGTTGAGTTGCACCTTGTGTACCCGTCGGCGGGCTGGTTTACTCCTCTGGTGGACTCGAGATGAGGTGCTGCGTGGAGACACGACCGTCTACCTTACACGCGGGAGTGTTGGTGACAGTGCGGATATCCTTCGCTCTGTCGCCGGGGGTTGGGTTTGCCAGCCTCGATCGATTCTTCAAGATCAGGGCTTGGCGGTCCAGAATCCACTGGGCCCTGGAGCTCACCCTCGAGCGTCTTTGTCCTTGTCCTTTGTTTCTTGTAACCGCCTCCTATGGCGGGGTCTTGGGGGTGAGAGTCGGACCCTGGCCAAATAAATCCAGTGGTCCTTAGCCGCGGTTCTGCACGCGATCTGGGTGGGCCAATGTACGTTCCCGCCCCAGATGTCCTTGGTCGCTTGTGCCGAAGAGGGCAAATTGAACTCTCTTTGTGTTAATCCTACCAACCACTACTCCTCCTTATTCTCCTTTACACTGCCCTTGTATGCCCCTTGATGTGCGACCATTCAGCAGCATCCTCGAAAGATAGCACCCAAGATCTCACTCCTTAGTGGGTACAAATCAGACATCTCATCCCTTGATTACGCCTTACGGGACCGTAAACATTAGCCGTTGTGAACCCATATGATCAGTGGCGATCATATCGAAATGATCGCTACATGTCGATCAGCGACGGCGATCGTATCGAAATGATTGCTCCATGTCGATCAGCGGCGATCGTATCGAAATGATCGCACAAGTGATCGCGGTATCGGTTTTACTGATCGCAGTCGATCAGTGGTCGGTCGGTCGGTCGGTAATTTTTCAGAATTCTCCTGGAATCTTCTGTGGGTCCCATCCAGCAATCTCCTTCCCGACTCTGGCTTCTTCGTATTTCTAGACATGCGCTTCTCCACAACCGCCCCTTGCGCGAGGGCGGGTCGCACATCGGCCCTGCCCGCGTGCACACACTTTTGAATTCTCTCCCCGGATGATCAAGCGTTATCTCATCGCCGCTGACCCTTCCCAGACATGCCGAACCATCAACCACCCCGAGCGGGTCCCGGGCAAGCTTCGTCGGTGCACAGCGGCACCCAAGCGCGGAGGCAGCCAGATCCCGACATCCTGACACCGGCAGGGGCCGTGCGTTCGACTCCAGTGTGCCCCTCGTAGACGTCCCGCTACCAGACATCAGTCATCAAATATCCCAAGTGCAAGATGTGCTGCAGAGTATTTTAACCCGCGAACCAGAGGTGCGGTCTCTTCAAGATAACCATCGTCACTTGCAGCGAGCGTATCAAGAACTTCGCCGCCGCGCTCAAGATTCGGATCGACGCGTCGTCGAATTGGCTAAGGCCGCATCTCCGTACGTCGAGTACTGCCAGCAGCGTTACAACAATCTCAACGAGAAGTACTCCGAGGCAAGATCGCGTGCGCACGATTTCGAGCGGGGGCTTGCTTCGTACGGAGAGAGCCTGAAAACCCTGCAGACGCAGCATGACATTTTAAATGCGACTCATGCTGTCACGATGCGAGAGCTGCGTACGGCATTACAAGCCGCGAGCGACGAGAATGTACGACTGAACTCCAACTGGACGTGCAAGGTCGTGATCAAGCGGAGACCATTGCCACCCTACGCCAGAAATTTTCCACTATCCAGCGTCAGCTGGATCGGTGTTACGCGGAGCGCGACAAACTCGCTCAGCAACTCCTAACTGCACAAGCTGATCAAGCGTTGACGTCGAAAAACTCCAAGTTGCTGCGTCTCGCCAAGAACGCTCAATATCTGACCTGAACTCTGCACGTACGTCACTTTTCACCCTTCTTTCCACCGCGACTTATACTCATCACACACTGTATCCATTACAGGCGATCAAGTTACTTCCGCGCTGTCAAGCATTGCGCGGCTCGAGCGTCGTATTGCGGATCTCGAAGGAGCTCCGCAGCAGCTATAGCATGAGATCGATCGACTGCGGGCCGAGGAAGAGTTGGCCCAGTCGTCACTTGATAGCGTGAGCCGCGATCGCGATCACATAGGTCAAGAGCTCAAGACTGTTCGATCAGACTACGAAGAACACCAGTCACGCGTTGCACGCGCGGCTCTCCTGATACATCCCGTGTCGAGTCCAGTCGTCAGGGTAGCTGTGCCAGCGACCAATGATTCTCCTGCGGCTTCGTCGCACCCTGTGCCGTCACCCTCTGCCGATCGCCAGTCTGAAGCTGGTACACCCTTAGCGTCCTCGTCGACTGGGACCTCTACTGGGGACTCGAAACTTTCGCCATCCCACTCCCGCGGGACGCTCAACTTGAACCGAGGCATTCCGTCTTACGCAGTGATCGATTTCCATCTGTTACGTCCGCTGATCGCGCGAGGTCCGAGTTGCAGACTAGCGCATCGCCGGCGACTTCTCCTCAGCAGCGTGGATGCAAGAGGTCCCGTGGCAAGCAACGATCTTCGGGGTCCCGCAAGCGGAGGGGTGATCTTCGAAGTGGCGACACTCGCGACTGCAAGCAGAGCCGTTGCGATCGTGACAACAAGCGCGAAGTCCGCGACCGCAAGTCCAGATCGACGCTCAAGGCTCGGATGCCCCTGCGCCCAGTCCCTACAGGTGCTGGAGCACTCGCCTCTTCCAGTTCCAGTGACGATGAAGTTTTGTTGAGGGCTCAAGCTATGTCTCGCAGCTCTTACCGGCGTACTGCGCGATCAAATCCGGGAGATGGTCGCCTGGCGTCATCGCGCAGTCAAGCTGGCACATTCCACCATCCTATCGAAGTTGGCGAACCCGAAAACCGGCTGATCGTGACATGGTTTCTGCTCCAGCGTCTGCTGATGACTCGGTCAGTACCCAAGATATCAGCGATCCGGCAGGTGTTGACGATCAAGCGGATAATTCCAGCGATGCGACTGGATCGTCGGAGGACGAGTCAAAATTCAACGACCTCTTGACCACTGAGGAACTCGATCGAATGCCACGCACTACCGTCGATCGCACCAAGTGGATCCCAGGGTATTACGACAGGGGTTCGTTCGATGATGCCGAAGTTGCTCCCTGGCCTTTGCCAGATATCCTCCAGACTAGCATACTCGAGATCACGCTCGACACGTTGTTCCACCAGTTTTCCAAACCTCCCGCGTGGTTATTTCCGATCAGCCAACCTATACCAAAAACCAATCAGTGGGATCGGACCTGGTCAGCGAGGCAAATGTCCGCAGTCTCCTCGCCGCAAAGCCGTGGGAAGCTCTGGATGTCCCTACTCGCCCCTTATCCTTTGTCAATGATGGCTGGTTCGACGCGTTGATGCAGGCTTACAATCGCTTCGAGACGAAGCATCGTCAGGCCTTCTGGGAGAGACTCACCACCTCGTTATCACTGGACGTGAGCGTCGCGCCAGCGCTTACTTGGTGTCGTATCGAAACAACGTCGAAACAACGTCCGATCCGTGCCGGAGCCCGGTGGAAACAAGAGGTTCTCAAGCTGATCATGCAAGGCTTAATTGAGGGACATTGCGATTTGGACATCCTGCTGGATCCCGCCTTCCTTCATATGCCCACTCCAAGTGATCACGGAATATGTGTCCTGGTCTTGAAGCCGCGAACTTGGCGTCTTCTCAACGTCCTGCAAACCTGATCGCTGCGCTTGCGCAGTGTGACGCGATCGATAAGTGGCGCAACCAGTATCGAGCTCATCCTGACGAACATCCAGCACGAGTGATCGCGCGGCTGTCCAACAAGTTTGTCAAGGTCACCGAGGTCCGATCTTAAGCTTACCACGTCGTAGTGGCAGGTAAACACAGACTTTTAATCCCGTAATACATGATGATTTTCTTCTTTCTCCTTTGTTTCTCCGTCTCCACTTGTATCATCATCTTGTAAATACTTAGCCACATAGTCAATCCTCCCGATCGTGGTGGCTCGGGCCCCACGACCTACTCCATGCAAAATACACACCACCATCCAGCTAACCTGCAGCCTCCCTGCAGGTTCTTCCAATTCACTTCCCTTGGTGGCCAACCCACCAAGGGTGTTCCATTCGCTAGCTTTCCTCCTCATGCGACTGCATGACTCGAACCGGCTGCGACTTGTACGCTCGCGTTCGAAGTCCCGCAGGAGGGCGCCACAATTGAGGTCGGCCTCGTCAACCCAAGTCGGTTCCTCGTAGCCTTTCCAGAGTACTTGGAACTCACGGAAGGCACGTCCGTACCGTGTACGCCGACCCGTGCGGACGTCCACGATGCGATCCACCTCATATTCGTCGTCTTCCAGCGGTGTCTCCCAGCTATCCTCCGGCAACAGCGCTCCATCAAAATCGAAACGGTCGCCCTCGGCCACGTTCAGCGCTGTTGCAGGGCGATCAGGGAACTTCCTCACGAGCTTCAGCTTGGAGATATGGACTATCGGAAACAGTCGATACTCCGTCCCAGCCGTCTCAAGGCGCACCGCGTGTCGGTCGATCACTTCGATGACACGGAATGGTCCGTGCCACATGTGAGCTAACTTCCTGGCGTAACCTTGGCGCACTCTGTCCAGATATAGCCATACTTGCGATCCCATCGTGATCCCGTGTGGCTCGACTCCTTCATTGTGCTGGTCGGCTCGCTCGCGGATCGCAACCCGCAGCGCCTCGTTGCCTTGCTCTCTTGCACGCTGATACTGCTGTTGGATGTGATATCTCCACCTCCTCGGTTCGCTGTCGCGGTGCCGCGTAGACCCCATCGGAACGGTAGCTTCCAGCGTCGATCGTGGATCCCATCCGTGCACCAAGTAGAAGGGCGTGTCACCACGCACTCGTTCTTGGGCAGAGTTCAGTGCGAAGGTCAGTCTTTCCGCATACTCATCCCAGTCCCGCTGGCTGACATCTGAGACATACATCTTTACCGCGCGTGTCAACGTCTGCACCATGCGTTCTGCACTCCCATTGGCTTGGGGATGATAGGCCATCGTCGCACGCTGCTTCTGTCGCACGATCTTGTTGAATGCACGGAAAAAGTCAGCCATGAATCCAGGTTCCCGATCATGCCGGATAACTTCGCTCGCGCCAAATCGACGAAACACACACTCTTCGTAATTCTCCGCCACGGTCTGAGCCTCTCGCGACGAGCTCGCTCTCGCAACCACGTAACCCGTGAACAGGTCAGTCCAGATAAGGAGCTCCGTGTTGCCCTTGTATGATACTGGGAGTGACGGAATGTGATCCATTGCGATGACTTGAAACGGATAGGTGGCCCGGATGTTTCCAGGCGACTCTCCCTGAAGTCGCGGACGACCCTTCCCAGTCTCGCAGTCCGTACACTCGCCGACAAGCGCTGCACACTTCGGAACAATCCTCTCCAGTGAAGTGCGCTCGAAGCCTCTGGTAAGTTCTGCCGATGCCTTGATGACCACCTTCCAAACTCACGTGGTAATGATCCAGGAAGTCCTGTTGAAGCGTCTCCGGAACGACTAGCTTCGCGACGGAGTCTCGATCAGCGTCGGCCTCCTGGACGTCGTTGGACAGTAGAAGAGCAGATCGTTCTCGTCGACTTCGTAGTCTGCGGCGATCTTGCCGCAAGACTGAGCCTCTGCGGACGTCAGATTGATCAGGTCACCCTGCAGGTAAGCCTTCAAATCGGTGATCCACTTTTCCTCGTTCTGTGCTCGAAGGATTCGCTCACCTCTCATCTGCTGCACAATCGCTTCCTGTAGAACTTCAGGCTGACCGCGTATTCGACTCTGCGATCGGGTCACAGCAGTCACGTGGACGACGGGGCTCCCATCGGCCGGTACCAGCAGCTCGTCCAGGCGGTTAAGAGTTGTCAAGTCCTGGCGATCTTCCTCTGAGGTAACGATCCTGCCTTCTTCTTGGTGCAATGCAGTATTGGCTAACCGGTCGGCACTCTGGTTCCATGCTCGCTTCATATGCAGGAATTCATGCTTCGGCCACGACAGCAATTGGTCCATCGCCTTTTTGCGTAGCAGCACCAGGCCTGGTGCCTTACACTCGATCTCTCCCCGCATCTGTCTTACGACCAGGTTGGAATCTCCGCAGATGACGAGGCGCCCCTTATCCATGCTAGACAACAGATCGAAACCGAGTAACAGGCCACTGTATTCGGCCTCATTCACAGTCAAGTTGGCGGTATACTTCGATGCTGCTGCGATGATCGTCCACTCCGGTAATTTCCATACGATTGCGCTGAAGGCACCGCCACCACGTTTGACACGTGCCGATCCGTCAAAACTGAGTACTAACAATTCTTCGTCTGGTTCGACCGTAGGTGGCAACGTGGTGATCACTTGGCGTGGTTGTTTCCTGGGAGCGATCATCGTCAGGATCGAGTCGACATTCTCGCGAGGCGTGATGCTGGCAGCAATTGTACCCAAGATCTCGTCCTCGCCTCTGGTACATCTCACGATCTCCAGCGTCCACGGCGACAGCAGAGCGGCCCAGTTACCCAACCGGCCTTGCAGACCTGCCGAGTTTACTAGCCATCCAAGCGTTGAGTGTCGCGTCAGGACTTTGATCGACCTTCCTACCAGCAACGTGTGGCAGACGTCCAAGGTTCTCAGAAGTGCCAGCACTTCCTTCTCCACTATCCCATAGTTGAGCTCGTTCGATCGCAAGGTCCGGCTGGTGGACGTCACTGGCAAATATACGCCGTCATGTTCCTGTACCAGGGCTGCTGAGATCGCCCACTGACTTGCATACACTACGATGACCGGCACGCGATCAGGATCGAAGTGCTTCAGCACAGGAGTGGTGGCAATCTTGTTCTTCAGCATGTCGAACGCCACCTGAGCTCGGGACCATTTGTCACTTTCATCGTCCAGTGGATCGTCGCCCCTAGTCTCAGCGTCAGCTGACTTGGATCGGGTTCTGCGGGCATTTTCATGGAAATCCACTTCGCGCAGTTCATACAAGATTCCGGCATAAACCGCGAAGTCTTCAATGTACAGGCTGTAGTAATTTAGACTGCCAAGAAACGACTGCATCGATCGCAGCGCACCTGGGAACGGAAGATTGACGATCGACTCCAGATCCTTCGGGTGAGCTTCCAGTCCATCGGAAGACACCTGGTGTCCCAAGTAGTCGACCTTGTGGTACCCCCAGAAGCTCTTCGCCGCACTGATGGACAAGTTCCACCGATCACAAGTGTTCAACAGCTTTTCGACCTTTTCACACAGAGAGTCCCAAGAACCGGCGGTCACCAGGATATCATCAATGTACGATCGGCGGCCGAGGACTGAGGGTCTCAGTTCCGGCTCGGGCTCTCCAATCTCGAAGAGATCGACCGGCTTCGACAGGTCTGTGACCACAGTGATGCGGAGGTATCCGTATAACGCATTGTCCAAGAGCCGTTGGTATATCTGCGGCGCGTTCTTCAGGCCGAACGGCATGCGAAGCCACTCGAAGAGCCCGAATGGAGTGATGAACGCCGAGATCAAACGAGCGCGATCAGTCATGGAGACGACCCAGAAACCACTTGCCATATCCAGAGAGCAAAACCACAGCACCTTGTCCAAGTCTTCCAGCAGATCGTTGATCAGCGGCATGGGATACACCATCAAGCGCGTCAAGCTGTTCACCAGGCGATAGTCTATGCAGAGCCTGATGTCAACACCGTTCTTCTTGATGATCACTACGATTGGTGATGCCCAGGGTGACGTGGACGGCTGGATAATCTTTGCGGACAGCAGACCCTTGATCAAGTCGGACAACTTTTCACGGTACTGCGGGGCAACTTTGCGAACACGCTGGGCGATCGGTTTCGCATCACCAACGTCGATGTCGCAGAGCCCTCGTGCAGCGGGGGCAACGCATTGCCTTTACCGATCAAGAGATGTCGATATCGCCAAATGATATTCTTCAGTTGGGCGATTTCTTCCGGGTGTTCACCGCCGGATCGCCAACCTGAATGTCATCGATCGTGACTTCTTCCGTGGTCGCCGTCACCTCAGGCAACACTGCCATCTGCTTTTCAACGTCTTCAGCAAAGAGCTCGCCACTTTCATGGAAACAAACTTGTTCCGCCTCGGACTCCGAGTTTACATACGGACGCAAGCCGTGCTTGGGTTGTCGGATTCGATCCGCAGATGCTTCTGATCTTGGATTGGCTATCACAGAAGCACTGCGGTCTTCTACCGAAGCTGGTGGGGTTTCCTCTACTGTCACGCATTGGACTGCAGCAATCTTGGGTTCGTTTTCAGCGCGTTTCATGATCGCTCGCGGGGCGACGAATTCTCGCTTTTCCACAAGCGGCTCGGTCGATCCCTCAAATACCTCCGGCTCCTCGGCAGAATGCTCCGTCGTGGCTTGGTACGCCAAGTTTTGCCACTCGGAGTACCGACGCGATCCAACAGAAACATATCCCGGGAACCGAGGTACGCGATCGTCAGACAACCACATTCCCACTCGAGTGTCTCGATGCAGGATTAACTTCTGGTTGCTGATGTTTGTCAATTGCAGATACTGAGACCTTCCTGGACCCTTGACCACAGTTGGCACCCAATGTTCTCCTCGCGTGACCCAAAACGTTTGATGATCTGCCACTCTCGTGTGTAACGGCACTTCGACCAAGCTTGCGACTGGAACTTCGAGATGCTGATCCAGCGTTACTATCCTGGCGTTCGCGTTGAACAACTGGCGACGCCCTGATAGCTGGATCCGCATTTCATCTGGCAGGCAGACCGATCCATCGGCAAGATCAAGGCGGACACCAGCAGGGACCATGAAGTCCATGCCGATGATCGCGTCCTGACCGACCTGAGGCCCGATCCACACGTCAAAGAAGTACACCAGCGATCCAGCCAGTGTGATCTTGATCCTGGCCCGTCCCACTGCGACATACGAGTTTTCTCCGATTCCAACGCATTCCTGCACCTGACTCTCGTCAACGTGGCACCCAACCTTACGAGCAAAGGCGGTATCCAGAATGGACACCTCGGCACCGGAGTCAAGAAGCAGGTTCGCTTTTGCATTGTTGATCTTTCCCACCACTTTGGCTTGCTTGAACCACTTACCGGGTGCGTGATATTTCCAATAGCCACGCGACTCTCCTGGCAGCAGATCCAAGGCCATGGTGACGTCCGATCTCGAGTACTCGTCGACACGTCGATAACTTGACACGATCGCGGTACGTTCCCCATGAATGTCATATGTATTGTCGGGCGGGTTCATCATCTCACTAACTCTCGATCCCGACTGCTTTTCGATATATGCAAAGATGCAGAGCTCAGAACGCTCGGCTCGTACCGGATTCCATCCCGGCGAGCGTCCTAGTTTAACATCTTCTCAGCACTAGCAGGTAACATGCCTGCATGCTTGCTGGGGTTGTACCATTGGCGGATCATGTTGTAGAACTCCTCCATCGGGCACTTCCCGACGTCGTGGAGTTCCCCACAGCCGCGGCACACGAAGAGGCAGCGATCTGACGGATGTCCTTGTTTGCCGCACTTCTGACAGGTCAAGCGTTTCCAGCAGCCCAAGTCATTGTGCTTCGTCGATCCACAGCCGAGTGGTCGGCGCTCCCATGTTCTGCGATCCAGCGCGTTGATCTGGGGTGTGATCTTCCTGCTTGACGATGGTATCAGCGGTGGCCAGGAACATTCGGCGCAGATCGCCTTCGCCGTCTGATCCACTCGACTCCGCTTCCGATCCACTGCTTTTGGTGGACGCGCGAATTGCGCGCACAGCTTTCGCCGTGGAAGATGAGGTTGGCGTCGTCGAGGATTTCTGGCGAAACTTGCTCGAGCCAAATGCAGCTTTGCGTTGACGCTTCTTAGCACGCAGGCGAGCGCGCAGAGTTTCTTCAAGGTCATCAGCGTCGGCTAGGCGGAGCAGTGCCAGCTGATCAGCAAGGTCACGATCATCCAAGGTTTCAATGACGTGTTCCACGTGCTCGCAGCGGACAGACGCTGGGTCGTCTTTCACCTTCAGTTTGGCACGCATTGCGGCAACGTTCAAGCGGTAGAGGTAATCCAAGGGCGACTCCTCAGTCTTCTTCCGCGCGTGTAGTATTGTCTCGCGACAGATACACCACGACCGCAGTATTGGACCTGGAACTCGTGGATCGCATCCTTCCAAGAGCTCCGCGTTGTGCGTCCCAGCTGCCGATACCAATTGCGGGCTGATCCGCTGAGCAGATCCCCGATGAAACAGGGCGAGAGCAACGCTCTGTTTCTTAGCATACACAGTATGCGTGTATTGAGGCGAGACTTAAAGTTTGTAAGTAAGATAGAAATACGCGAGCCCGCGTATTTCTAAAGCAAATACTTAACACTTTAGATCAAAATAGAAAACTGAATTGAATGGCAGCCCGCCGCGTGGCGGGCTATCTTTACGCTAAACCCTTTAAGACGATATCTAATTGCAAGGGTGAGAGCATGGTTGGCTCTCACGCATGCATGAAATGCATGCACATGATTGGTTGAAATGCGGCCCTTTCAACCAATAGCTGTGCGCCTGAGCGCCCGTCAATGATAGTTACATTGACGGCTCGTAATGTTGGTCGCTAGTGTGTCCCACACACTAGTGGGTTTGCGTGTATTAGTGTACCCCGGGTACACTATCCTGTGTAGTCCCGCTACACCCGAACACCAGACACTTCTCGGCATCTGGAGCTTGATCGCGAACAAACGCAGACTTGAGCTTGCTCACCACGTGCGCACTCGCTCCTCGTCGTTGTCTTTACCCGAGAACCCCTTGAGACCCGAGATCGCTGACACACGGACGCGAGGAATAACTGGAGCACCGGTGGACGTCGCCGTGGCTGTAGAAACTGCAGCCGTCGATCTCGGCATCGAGATGTCTTGCGCATCTGGATCGAACTCCAAGACGGACTCCATCTCCGTGTCTATCAGCGTTGGATACATCACTGGCGGGACTCGTTGCGACGTCTCCGGTTGAGGTGGCGTTGGCACTGCCGTCGGCTGCTGTTGCCCCGGTTGTGGGAACAGCAGCTCCCTTTCCTTAAGATAGCGGTCCATGGCTATGTTGAAGAACGAAGTCATCCTGTCCATCGAGAACGCTTCCTGAGGAGCGGATTCGGCAGCAGCTGAACTAGCGGACACAGCAGAGACGACCGGGGCAGGTGATGTCGGCGTGGATCGTGGGATCTTCCTCGTTCCACCTGGCATGTGACGACTCGACGGATTAAGTGTCATGCGTGGCGGATGATCGCTCGAGGTTTCCGACTGTGATCCAGCTTCCGACGACACACACTCGTAGAACGAGGAGTCCGACTGGTACTCTGCAGTACGTGTCGGCTGTTGTTTCTCGGCTCGACGTGGCTTGGTGGTGATGGTTTTGGAGCCAACCACCGCTGACAGTCGCTCAAAGAACGTCGTCGTCGCAGACTGGATCGCGCTCAGCTCGAAGTCGAAGAGGTCCTCCGGATCAAACGCTTGCGGCACGATTCCTGCTTGCTTCGCCAGACGCAGCAACGACTTCGCTGCATCCAGCTTGTTGTGTACCGTCAGAGGAGGTGTCACGGGTCCGTTCCAGTCGCCCAAGAGATGAAGCTGCATAGTCTTCAACACGGGGTTCTTGATCATGACCGCGACCAGCTCCTTGCGGTGGTACGCCCTTTCCAGATCTTCTTCAGACAGTTTCGACCCAACACACTCGTCGCCATCCGAGTCTGGAGCTTTCAATTTCTTCCGCGTCGACGAGTCCGCCGTCGGGGTGGTAGTGTTGGTGGGTGAATATTCGTCGGCTTGCGCCTTCGCGTCTTCACCTTGCGGATCGCGACTCGCATACGTGTGCCCCCGAGGGGGCATAGGGAGGGGCTGGAGGTTTCTCTTCCAGGTCCGCGTCGGGACCTTCTTCCGTTCCGTCAACAGAGCTCCTCCCGGCACTCTGTCGATCCGTGGATCTCGTTTCGTTCAACTGCGTCATAGTCGATCCAGACTCCGTCGACGCTGCAGTCCCTGCTTCGGTCTTCACTTGCTCTTCATCTTGCTGGGACTCACGGTGAAATCCCGAGTCACCAGAAGATCCGGGCACACGCACCATTGTGGTGAAGTGCGATCGCAAAATCGCCCTTACACCAACGCGCCCAGACACCGACTAACGGAGGGGTACTCCGATAACCGTGGGGTTGTTGAGTTACTCACCTTGTGTACCCGTCGGCGGGCTGGTTTGCTCCTCTGGTGGACTCGAGATGAAGTGCTGCGTGGAGATGCGACCGTGTACCTTACACGCGGGACTGTTGGTGACAGCCCGGATATCCTTCGCTCTGTTGCCGGGGGGTTTGCCAGCCTCGATCGATACTTCAAGATCGGGGCTTGGCGGTCCAGAATCCACTGGGCCCTGGAGCTCACCCTCGAGCGTCTTTGTCCTTGTCCTTTGTTTCTTGTAACCGCCTCCTATGGCGGGGTCTTGGGGGTGAGAGTCGGACCCTGGCCAAATAAATCCAGTGGTCCTTAGCCGCGGTTCTGCACGCGATCTGGGTGGGCCAATGTACGTTCCCGCCCCAGATGTCCTTGGTCGCTTGTGCCGAAGAGGGCAAATTGAACTCTCTTTGTGTTAATCCTACCAACCACTACTCCTCCTTATTCTCCTTTACACTGCCCTTGTATGCCCCTTGATGTGCGACCATTCAGCAGCGTCCTCGAAAGATAGCACCCAAGATTTCACTTCTCAGTGGGTACAAATCAGATGTCTCATCCCTTGATTACGCCTTCCGGGACCGTAAACATTAGCCGTTGTGAACCCATATGATCAGTGGCGATCATATCGAAATGATCGCTACATGTCGATCAGCGACGGCGATCGTATCGAAATGATTGCTCCATGTCGATCAGCGGCGATCGTATCGAAATGATCGCACTAGTGATCGCGGTATCGGTTTTACTGATCGCGGTATCGGTTTTACTGATCGCGGTCGATCAGTGCTCGGTCGGCGGTCGGTCGGTAATTCTTCAGAATTCTCCTGGAATCTTCTGTGGGTCACATCCATCAATCTCCTTCCCGACTCTGTAATGGGCCTCACCCTAGTTACATATGTAGGTATCATTAGTTACAAAAGTAGGTGCAAAAGCACGCGGCTAGCGCGTGCTGAGTTGTCACTCTCTGATTGGCTGAAGAGTGTCACTTCAGCCAATCAGGAGCTGACCTGCATTTGAGTGGCTCACATGAGGCCAGGGCTCCCGCCCTTGGCCTAACCTAAATCAGAGTTGAATTTGCCCCAAACATAAGACTTGAGTTCATTATATTGATCTTCCTCTTAACCTATAGTGTACGCTAGTAACGGTTGCTCTCGCCCCGTTATACCTGGTAGCACTTCGTAGTCCTTCCAACGACCAAGTCTACAATGAGCCAAGTCCCGATGTCTGGAGGGTCCGGTATGACCCTGGAGCACGAGAACTTCCCACACATCACACGGATCGAGTGGGAAGCGCTCCATCGTCTGGCTGCTGTATCCGGTGAGTCCGTCGTCACGTCGCTGCTGAGCGCAGCGACTGCCGAGCACCAGTGCCAGGCGGTCCAAGAGTTCATGGAACGCGAGCTCGCCGAAGTCAAGCGGCGAGTGTCAACTCCCTCGCATTCCACGCGGAACGATGCGGTGAAGGTGGAGACATCGGTGTACTCCGGCGTCGGTCAAGACCGACTACCACTGAACCGCTGGTTCCGTGAGATTGACATCGCGATCGCTTCGAGGCTGATCGAAGCGCCAACGGCGAAGGTGAATTTCATGCTGTCCCGCTTGTCTGGGAAGGCCAAGGAATGAGCCCTCGGCAAGTTCGTCGTTGACTGAGCCGCGTTCTCCACTCTGGAGAGCCTCCAGAGTGATCTCCGACTGGCGTTCGAGCCTCCACAAGACGAGTCTCGGATGAGAGCGGAGTTCTTTGCGCTCAAGCAAGGCAAGCTGTCCATGCACGACTACGTGCAGAAGACACGACACCTGGCTTCGTGCATCATCACGAGTCCCATTGACATGGCATCGCAAGTCCACGTCTTCGTGTTCGGAATGCGCGAAGGTATGACGCGCTATTGTCTCACGCGCGCCGAGCCGACGACACTGGAGGAGGCGTTTGCCCTCGCGCTTCGCGAGGACTATATGGTGGCGGCTTCGTACTCTTGAGCTATGTCAGCTGAAGCTCGGGTGTTCGCGTCGGAACCCATGGAGATCGACGCCATCGACGCTATGGGTGCTCGCGGTCGACCATTCAACCGCGGTAGGCGTGGGGCTGGTCAGCTCATCTGCTATCGCTGTCGCAAACCGGGTCACCGCGCGGCAGAGTGCCGCGCGCCTGCGCCAGTGCTCGCGCATGTCGAGGGCTCCGAGGGCTCTGACCCGATCCAGACGGCCCAATCAAAAAACGGCCGGGTCCAGTAGGCGCGGGGCGCCCTACTGGCTGGAATGGAGGTCCGGGTCCCCCGGTGACAACCCGACCTCCTAGCCCCGCTGTGCTGCACGCACAGTTTAATGCCACCACAACCAGCGGCGACTCGAGGCTGATCATCGTCAGTCTTCACGTCGCTGGCGCGCGGCGTCCTCTCCGCGCGCTCCTGGACTCCGGAGCGACGAACAACTTCTTCCGTGAATCGTGCCTGTCGTTACTCCCAACAGGGATCTCCGTTCGGAAGGGTCCAGGTGAAGTCGTCGTCAAGCTGGCTGACGGTAAGCCACGCCGCGTCCCGCGGCGTGATATCGCGTTGCCGTATATGTTCGACGGCTTCCAGAGCAACGACGATTTTCTGGTGATCGATATGAATTACGCGTTTGACTGTATCCTGGGGATACCGTGGTTGGCACGGTATCAGCCGAAGATCGACTGGTTGGCCCGATCAGTCAAGCGTCGAAGTGACTTCGATGTGAGCGAAGTGTTACACACCTGTTGGTCGCTCCGTCGGACTGGCCGCACGTCCGAGTCGTGGATAAGTCCTCCACGACCCAAGCCCTGCACAGAGTGAGCGATGGCTCTCTCTGTATGGCTTGCGCTGTGTCGCTGGTCGATGTCGAGAATGATGAGCAAGTATCCTCGCGGCGACGCGAGGATGTTGACGATGCGGTCGAGCGAACGCGGCTCCCGCCGTACAACGATGAGGTCGAGCGAACGCGGCTCCCGCAGAACAACGAGGCGGTCGAGCACAGAGGACTCCCGCGAACCGAGGCGGTCGAGCACAGAGGACTCCCGCGAACCGAGGCGGTCGAGCACAGAGGACTCCCGCGAACCGAGGCGATCGAGCACGAGCTGCTCCCGCGTGTGACCGGCGCGGTTGAGATCAGGCTCCCGCGCCTAGAGGAGGGTGATTCGTCGTCCAGCGACAGCGACGTATCTGCTTCGAGCAGATGCTCGAAGCAAAAGAAAAGTCGAAGCGCCGGCGACTGAAGCCCCGACGTGGCTTCAGCGCGGACGGACCTCAGGAGATGGAGTCTGTCTGCGCACTCGAATACGTAGAGGGTGGCCCACGTCGGAATCGTGTTGTCGAGGTCGCGAGTCCTCCTCGCGACGCCAAGTCGATCACGCGTCTTCCAGGGCTTTCCTGGAAGCATTTCCTGCGTGACCTGAAGGCCGGTGACATCGAGCAGGTGTGTCTGATCACCGACACTGCCTCGTCGACTCATGAATTAAACGCTATCAGCGACGATGACACATCGGCCCGTCCCCAAGGTGCCGAACCGAAGTCGGCGCGCGAAGAGCGCTTCGCGGCACAATCGTGGGCGGCACTGAAGCAGTCCGGAAATCCCGTGTACGCGCTCGCCTGCGCGTACGCTGACGTATTTCCCGAGAAGATACCGGCTGAGCTTCCCGCTGATCGAGGCGTTCGACACGAGATCTACCTCGTGCCCGGGGTGAAGTACTGCGTAACGCGGCAGTGGCCGCTGCCGCGAGATCAAGTCAAAGCAATTGACGAGTTCTTCGAGGGTCGTCGCAAGGCTGGACACGTGCGCGAGAGTATCTCGCCACACTCGAGTCCGACCTTCTGTGTGAAGAAAGCCACTCGCGGATGGCGCATTGTCCATGTTTTTAACAAGTTAAATGATGCTACCATTCCTGGACAAACGCCGATTCCACGGAAGGACATGGTTTTGGACTCCATGTCAGGCAGCGTGATCTACAGCGCAATCGATCTTACGGATGGCTTCTACCAGATCCTCATGAGAGAGAGCGATATTCCTCTCACTGCGGTCAGCACTCCGAGTGGCATGCTCTGGGAGTGGCTCGTGATGCCGTAGGGTCTGAAGAATGCGCCTGCTACGTTTAATTGAATGGTTTCTCACGTGCTGCGGCCGCTCCGCGACTTTGCGCCGAGCTATTTCGACGACATCTTCGTTCACAGCCGCGCTGAGGGAGACCTCAGCGCTGTCGAGGTCCATTTACGACACTTGAGGCAAGTTTTCCAAGTGATGCGCGAAAACAAACTCTACGCAAACTTGAAGAAGTGTGTCTTCTGCGCACCGGAAATCCCTGTCCTTGGGTGCTACGTGAGCAAGAATGGTGTCCGTGCCGATCAAGAGAAAGTCTCGTCGATCTGTTCTTGGCCGACACCCAAGAACCCCACGGAGCTACGTCAATGGCTGGGGCTGGCGAATTATCTCCACAAGTACACGAAGAACTACGCCGGCTTGATCCAGCCGCTGTCGTCGCTGTTGAAGAAAGACGCCACGTGGTCGTGGCGTCCTGAGCACCAAGACGCCTTCGATTCGGTGAAGAAGAGTCTCGCTGAGGCCCCGATACTGGTGCTTCCAGATGACTCGAAGCCATTTCACGTTGTCTGTGATGCCAGCGACTTTGCCATCGGGTGCGCGCTCATGCAATTTGATGATGAGGGCCACGAACGAGTCGTGAGCTACCAGTCACGACAGCTGAAACCAGCCGAAAAGAATTACCCTGTCCATGACAAGGAGCTTCTCGCGATGCGCTACGCTCTGATTAAATTCAGAGTGTACCTGCTCGGCGAGCAGACGTTTGCCGTCTACACGGATCACGCGTCGCTGCGCACCGCGATGAAGAGCCCGCATCTGTCACAGCGTATGGCACGTTGGCTGTCCTTTTTCGCTGAGTATAACTTCGTTGTTCATTACAAACCCGGCAAGAATAATATTCTTGCCGACGCGCTGTCACGTCGCCCTGATTACGATCCAAGACGCGAAAAGGGTCATCAGATACCTGACGACGACGACGAAGATGAAGATTGTGCCTGCTGCGTCGCTCTTGGTATCAACTCGACGATTTCAGCTCCAGTGTTACCACTGCGTCAGCAGATCGCTGAGGCGTACGGAAACGACCCGTTCTACGCGACCATTATCGCGCATCTCCGCACTCCTACCACGGAGTCGTTGAAGAAGTTGACGCGTCCGACCCGCGACCACATCGAGCGATATGCACTCGATGGCCGTATACGATGGACCGATTCGACTCGCCGCGTGTCGTCATACCAGCTGATGACGACCTTCGTGCTCGCTTGGTCCACGAATACCACGATGCACCCGTCGGCGGTCATCTCGGCCGCGAGAAGACGTTCGGTGCGCTTTCTCGAGACTTCTACTGGCCTCGCATGTATAAGTGGATACGGAAATGGGTCCGTTCCTGCGAGATCTGTCAGCGCGTCAAGCCTTCCTCTTCGTCACAGGCTCCGCTTCGTCCGTTGCCCATCGCCACGGAGGCGTGGCGATCTGTCAGTATGGATTTCATTTTGGGTTGCCGCGAGACGACCAGGGGCGCACAGGCGTCCTGGTCCTCGTCGATCGCTTCAGCAAGATGGTGCATCTTGCTCCGGTCACAACCCATGTCACAGCGGAAGACACGGCACGTCTCTTTC
>JAAVTI010000890.1:0-45616 GCA_011947335.1 Phytophthora constricta
TCGTCAGCAGGCGACACTAAGGGCGCGGTAATGCGTGCGTTGGTCGGTGGCAGCGCAGCAAAAGAATTGTCAGCTGTGCGGTTTGAGACCCGCGTTCGAAAACATTACGACCTGAACGTAACCCCTTAGACCACTCGGGCAAACTGACGGGTTAGCACCACACAATCCGCACATAAACAAAATTGAGCAAAATTGAGCCAAAACACACAAACCACGCCTCCACTTCCAACGCACACACACACGTCGCAACCGCCACACTCCACACCTCACAACACCCTTCGCACGCACCGCGTCCACGCATCGACCAGCGCCGTGCCGACCATGCCCACCAACCTACGCTCTCGCTCGTCTTCTCCAGCTGCCCAGCCCTCGTTGTCGGCCTGACGCAGCCCTCAGCTCGAGCAGAGACCGCCGGTCACACTAAACACCGGTTTCCAACCACTAGTTTACTGTTTCCACTACGAGCACCCCTCGCCTGCGGTGCAAACGCCTTCTCGCCCTGTGAGCGCCCCCCTTCCGCCGCTGAATCAAAGGGCCACCACGCTACAGCGACCATGGACCAAGCTGGCCACTTACATGGTCTCGCGGGCGAGACTCGCCCAGTTGTTTTGAACATGTGCAAAACCACCCACCCACCGCCCACAAAAACGCGATTGCAAGCCCCACACACGCACTGGCCACTGCTCCGCGCCATTTGACATGGGCGAGGGTCCCCAGCGTAATGGCTCGGCCAGCTCGGCCGGCCTCCGTTGCGAAGGTGCAACTGAG
This sequence comes from Phytophthora constricta, assembly GCA_011947335.1. NCBI lineage: Eukaryota > Oomycota > Peronosporomycetes > Peronosporales > Peronosporaceae > Phytophthora > Phytophthora constricta. The sequence goes on from JAAVTI010000890.1 coordinate 769, forward strand.
TACGTCACGATAGTTGACATGGGATTGCCGTTGAAATTCTTGAAGTCGCCTGAAGCTTGATCACAAATAGGACAATCTAATCAATTTTTCTCGCTACCCAATAAAATTTCCGACGAAGTTCACATTGAACATCTCCGGCATGTTCTGACGTGCATGAGTTGCGTAGCATCGCTACGCAACTCCATAAAAAAATAGTCCCGCATCGAGATGAAAAGTGTTCGGCATCTTCGATCCAAAGTAATGCGTGAATGTGTGGAGAACCCCGCTGTTAAAATTCCACGCGCCACAAATAATCTCGCGGCACACATCCTTCGCTGCCACAACCACCCACTGCCTTGCCGTGCCGATGATGCCGACACTAAACACCGGTTTCCAACCACTAGGGACATCGGCGGTCGTTGCACTTGACCTTCCGACATCAAGGTTCGGCGGAGCCGACCCATCGACGACAGCTTGACCAGGGGATTAACATAACCGCCTCCAGACCCAACGCTTCAGAACCCGAAGTAGACAGACCCTAGCTCGTCCACGCAGCCTTCGTCAGAGCCGTTCGGTTGGCCATCTTCCTGTTCTTGATGGCTGGCGAACCAGCAACTTGGCAGCTCGGGAAATTATCGGCCCGTGTCGCTGGTCTTGTCTGGGTCATCGATCGAGATAAGAAGCAGCTGCGCACCACGTCAGCCGGCTTCCAAGAGCGTGCAGGCACTAAAGGGCGCGGTAATGCGTGCGTTGGTCGGTGGCAGCGCGCAACAAAAGAATTGTCAGCTGTGGGATTTGAACCCACGCGTTCGAAATTACGACCTGAACGTAACCCCTTAGACCACTGGCAAACTGACGGGTTTGCACCACACAATCCGCACATAAACAAAAATTGAGCAAAATTGAGCCAAAACGCACAAACCACGCCTCCACTTCCAACGCACACACACACGTCGCAACCGCCACACTACACACCTCACAACACCCTTCACACGCACGCACCGCGTCCACGCATCGACCAGCGCCGTGCCGACCATGCCCACCAACCTACGCTCTCGCTCGTCTTCTCCAGCTGCCCAGCCCTCGTTGTCGGCCTGACGCAGCCCTCAGCTCGAGCAGAGACCGCCGGTCACACTAAACACCGGTTTCCAACCACTAGGGACATCGGCGGTCGTTGCACTTGACCTTCCGACATCAAGGTTCGGCGGAGCCGACCCATCGCCGACAGCTTGACCTGGGGATTAACATAACCGCCTCCAGACCCAACGCTTCAGAACCCGAAGTAGACAGACCCTAGCTCGTCCACGCAGCCTTCGTCAGAGCCGTTCGGTTGGCCATCTTCCTGTTCTTGATGGCTGGCGAACCAGCAACTTGGCAGCTCGGGAAATTATCGGCCCGTGTCGCTGGTCTTGTCTGGGTCATCGATCGAGATAAGAAGCAGCTGCGCACCACGTCAGCCGGCTTCCAAGAGCGTGCAGGCACTAAAGGGCGCGGTAATGCGTGCGTTGGTCGGTGGCAGCGCGCAACAAAAGAATTGTCAGCTGTGGGATTTGAACCCACGCGTTCGAAAACATTACGACCTGAACGTAACCCCTTAGACCACTCGGGCAAACTGACGGGTTAGCACCACACAATCCGCACATAAACAAAATTGAGCAAAATTGAGCCAAAACGCACAAACCACGCCTCCACTTCCAACGCACACACACACGTCGCAACCGCCACACTCCACACCTCACAACACCCTTCACACGCACGCACCGCGTCCACGCATCGACCAGCGCCGTGCCGACCATGCCCACCAACCTACGCTCTCGCTCGTCTTCTCCAGCTGCCCAGCCCTCGTTGTCGGCCTGACGCAGCCCTCAGCTCGAGCAGAGACCGCCGGTCACACTAAACACCGGTTTCCAACCACTAGGGACATCGGCGGTCGTTGCACTTGACCTTCCGACATCAAGGTTCGGCGGAGCCGACCATCGCCGACAGCTTGACCTGGGGATTAACATAACCGCCTCCAGACCCAACGCTTCAGAACCCGAAGTAGACAGACCCTAGCTCGTCCACGCAGCCTTTGTCAGAGCCGTCCGGTTTGCCATCTTTCTGTTCTTGATGGTTGACAGCAACTTGGCAGCTCGGGAAATTATCGGCCCGTGTCGCTGGTCTTGTCTGGGTCATCGATCGAGATAAGAAGCAGCTGCGCACCACGTCAGCCGGCTTCCAAGAGCGTGCAGGCACTAAAGGGCGCGGTAATGCGTGCGTTGGTCGGTGGCAGCGCGCAACAAAAGAATTGTCAGCTGTGGGATTTGAACCCACGCATCGACCAGCGCCGTGCCGACCATGCCCACCAACCTACGCTCTCGCTCGTCTTCTCCAGCTGCCCAGCCCTCGTTGTCGGCCTGACGCAGCCCTCAGCTCGAGCAGAGACCGCCGGTCACACTAAACACCGGTTTCCAACCACTAGGGACATCGGCGGTCGTTGCACTTGACCTTCCGACATCAAGGTTCGGCGGAGCCGGCCCATCGCCGACAGCTTGACCTGGGGATTAACATAACCGCCTCCAGACCCAACGCTTCAGAACCCGAAGTAGACAGACCCTAGCTCGTCCACGCAGCCTTTGTCAGAGCCGTCCGGTTTGCCATCTTTCTGTTCTTGATGGTTGACCAGGAACTTGGCAGCTCGGGAAATTATCGGCCCGTGTCGCTGGTCTTGTCTGGGTCATCGATCGAGATAAGAAGCAGCTGCGCACCACGTCAGCCGGCTTCCAAGAGCGTGCAGGCACTAAAGGGCGCGGTAATGCGTGCGTTGGTCGGTGGCAGCGCGCAACAAAAGAATTGTCAGCTGTGGGATTTGAACCCACGCGTTCGAAAACATTACGACCTGAACGTAACCCCTTAGACCACTCGGGCAAACTGACGGGTTAGCACCACACAATCCGCACATAAACAAAAATTGAGCAAAATTGAGCCAAAACGCACAAACCACGCCTCCACTTCCAACGCACACACACACGTCGCAACCGCCACACTCCACACCTCACAACACCCTTCACACGCACGCACCGCGTCCACGCATCGACCAGCGCCGTGCCGACCATGCCCACCAACCTACGCTCTCGCTCGTCTTCTCCAGCTGCCCAGCCCTCGTTGTCGGCCTGACGCAGCCCTCAGCTCGAGCAGAGACCGCCGGTCACACTAAACACCGGTTTCCAACCACTAGGGACATCGGCGGTCGTTGCACTTGACCTTCCGACATCAAGGTTCGGCGGAGCCGGCCCATCGCCGACAGCTTGACCTGGGGATTAACATAACCGCCTCCAGACCCAACGCTTCAGAACCCGAAGTAGACAGACCCTAGCTCGTCCACGCAGCCTTCGTCAGAGCCGTTCGGTTGGCCATCTTCCTGTTCTTGATGGCTGGCGAACCAGCAACTTGGCAGCTCGGGAAATTATCGGCCCGTGTCGCTGGTCTTGTCTGGGTCATCGATCGAGATAAGAAGCAGCTGCGCACCACGTCAGCCGGCTTCCAAGAGCGTGCAGGCACTAAAGGGCGCGGTAATGCGTGCGTTGGTCGGTGGCAGCGCGCAACAAAAGAATTGTCAGCTGTGGGATTTGAACCCACGCGTTCGAAAACATTACGACCTGAACGTAACCCCTTAGACCACTCGGGCAAACTGACGGGTTAGCACCACACAATCCGCACATAAACAAAAATTGAGCAAAATTGAGCCAAAACGCACAAACCACGCCTCCACTTCCAACGCACACACACGTCGCAACCGCCACACTCCACACCTCACAACACCCTTCACACGCACGCACCGCGTCCACGCATCGACCAGCGCCGTGCCGACCATGCCCACCAACCTACGCTCTCGCTCGTCTTCTCCAGCTGCCCAGCCCTCGTTGTCGGCCTGACGCAGCCCTCAGCTCGAGCAGAGACCGCCGGTCACACTAAACACCGGTTTCCAACCACTAGGGACATCGGCGGTCGTTGCACTTGACCTTCCGACATCAAGGTTCGGCGGAGCCGACCCATCGACAGCTTGACCTGGGGATTAACATAACCGCCTCCAGACCCAACGCTTCAGAACCCGAAGTAGACAGACCCTAGCTCGTCCACGCAGCCTTTGTCAGAGCCGTCCGGTTTGCCATCTTTCTGTTCTTGATGGTTGACAGGAACTTGGCAGCTCGGGAAATTATCGGCCCGTGTCGCTGGTCTTGTCTGGGTCATCGATCGAGATAAGAAGCAGCTGCGCACCACGTCAGCCGGCTTCAAGAGCGTGCAGGCACTAAAGGGCGCGGTAATGCGTGCGTTGGTCGGTGGCAGCGCGCAACAAAAGAATTGTCAGCTTTCGGATTTGAACCCACGCATCGACCAGCGCCGTGCCGACCATGCCCACCAACCTACGCTCTCGCTCGTCTTCTCCAGCTGCCCAGCCCTCGTTGTCGGCCTGACGCAGCCCTCAGCTCGAGCAGAGACCGCCGGTCACACTAAACACCGGTTTCCAACCACTAGGGACATCGGCGGTCGTTGCACTTGACCTTCCGACATCAAGGTTCGGCGGAGCCGACCCATCGCCGACAGCTTGACCTGGGGATTAACATAACCGCCTCCAGACCCAACGCTTCAGAACCCGAAGTAGACAGACCCTAGCTCGTCCACGCAGCCTTCGTCAGAGCCGTCCGGTTTGCCATCTTTCTGTTCTTGATGGTTGACAGGAACTTGGCAGCTCGGGAAATTATCGGCCCGTGTCGCTGGTCTTGTCTGGGTCATCGATCGAGATAAGAAGCAGCTGCGCACCACGTCAGCCGGCTTCAAGAGCGTGCAGGCACTAAAGGGCGCGGTAATGCGTGCGTTGGTCGGTGGCAGCGCGCAACAAAGAATTGTCAGCTGTGGGATTTGAACCCACGCGTTCGAAAACATTACGACCTGAACGTAACCCTTAGACCAAACTGACGGGTTTGCACCACACAATCCGCACATAAACAAAAATTGAGCAAAATTGAGCCAAAACGCACAAACCACGCCTCCACTTCCAACGCACACACACACGTCGCAACCGCCACACTCCACACCTCACAACACCCTTCACACGCACGCACCGCGTCCACGCATCGACCAGCGCCGTGCCGACCATGCCCACCAACCTACGCTCTCGCTCGTCTTCTCCAGCTGCCCAGCCCTCGTTGTCGGCCTGACGCAGCCCTCAGCTCGAGCAGAGACCGCCGGTCACACTAAACACCGGTTTCCAACCACTAGGGACATCGGCGGTCGTTGCACTTGACCTTCCGACATCAAGGTTCGGCGGAGCCGACCCATCGCCGACAGCTTGACCTGGGGATTAACATAACCGCCTCCAGACCCAACGCTTCAGAACCCGAAGTAGACAGACCCTAGCTCGTCCACGCAGCCTTCGTCAGAGCCGTTCGGTTGGCCATCTTTCTGTTCCTGATGGCTGGCGAACCAGCAACTTGGCAGCTCGGGAAATTATCGGCCCGTGTCGCTGGTCTTGTCTGGGTCATCGATCGAGATAAGAAGCAGCTGCGCACCACGTCAGCCGGCTTCCAAGAGCGTGCAGGCACTAAAGGGCGCGGTAATGCGTGCGTTGGTCGGTGGCAGCGCGCAACAAAAGAATTGTCAGCTGTGGGATTTGAACCCACGCGTTCGAAAACATTACGACCTGAACGTAACCCTTAGACCAAACTGACGGGTTTGCACCACACAATCCGCACATAAACAAAATTGAGCAAAATTGAGCCAAAACGCACAAACCACGCCTCCACTTCCAACGCACACACACACGTCGCAACCGCCACACTCCACACCTCACAACACCCTTCACACGCACGCACCGCGTCCACGCATCGACCAGCGCCGTGCCGACCATGCCCACCAACCTACGCTCTCGCTCGTCTTCTCCAGCTGCCCAGCCCTCGTTGTCGGCCTGACGCAGCCCTCAGCTCGAGCAGAGACCGCCGGTCACACTAAACACCGGTTTCCAACCACTAGGGACATCGGCGGTCGTTGCACTTGACCTTCCGACATCAAGGTTCGGCGGAGCCGACCCATCGCCGACAGCTTGACCTGGGGATTAACATAACCGCCTCCAGACCCAACGCTTCAGAACCCGAAGTAGACAGACCCTAGCTCGTCCACGCAGCCTTCGTCAGAGCCGTCCGGTTGGCCATCTTCCTGTTCTTGATGGCTGGCGAACCAGCAACTTGGCAGCTCGGGAAATTATCGGCCCGTGTCGCTGGTCTTGTCTGGGTCATCGATCGAGATAAGAAGCAGCTGCGCACCACGTCAGCCGGCTTCAAGAGCGTGCAGGCACTAAAGGGCGCGGTAATGCGTGCGTTGGTCGGTGGCAGCGCGCAACAAAAGAATTGTCAGCTGTGGGATTTGAACCCACGCGTTCGAAAACATTACGACCTGAACGTAACCCCTTAGACCACTCGGGCAAACTGACGGGTTAGCACCACACAATCCGCACATAAACAAAATTGAGCAAAATTGAGCCAAAACGCACAAACCACGCCTCCACTTCCAACGCACACACACACGTCGCAACCGCCACACTCCACACCTCACAACACCCTTCACACGCACGCACCGCGTCCACGCATCGACCAGCGCCGTGCCGACCATGCCCACCAACCTACGCTCTCGCTCGTCTTCTCCAGCTGCCCAGCCCTCGTTGTCGGCCTGACGCAGCCCTCAGCTCGAGCAGAGACCGCCGGTCACACTAAACACCGGTTTCCAACCACTAGTTTACTGTTTCCACTACGAGCACCCCTCGCCTGCGGTGCAAACGCCTTCTCGCCCTGTGAGCGCCCCCCTTCCGCCGCTGAATCAAAAGGCCACCACGCTACAGCGACCATGGACCAAGCTGGCCACTTACATGGTCTCGCGGGCGAGACTCGCCCAGTTGTTTTGAACATGTGCAAAACCACCCACCCACCGCCCACAAAAACGCGATTGCAAGCCCCACACACGCACTGGCCACTGCTCCGCGCCATTTGACATGGGCGAGGGTCCCCAGCGTAATGGCTCGGCCAGCTCGGCCGGCCTCCGTTGCGAAGGTGCAACTGAGTACGTCACGATAGTTGACATGGGATTGCCGTTGAAATTCTTGAAGTCGCCTGAAGCTTGATCACAAATAGGACAATCTAATCAATTTTTCTCGCTACCCAATAAAATTTCCGACGAAGTTCACATTGAACATCTCCGGCATGTTCTGACGTGCATGAGTTGCGTAGCATCGCTACGCAACTCCATAAAAATAGTCCCGCATCGAGATGAAAAGTGTTCGGCATCTTCGATCCAAAGTAATGCGTGAATGTGTGGAGAACCCCGCTGTTAAAATTCCACGCGCCACAAATAATCTCGCGGCACACATCCTTCGCTGCCACAACCACCCACTGCCTTGCCGTGCCGATGATGCCGACACTAAACACCGGTTTCCAACCACTAGGGACATCGGCGGTCGTTGCACTTGACCTTCCGACATCAAGGTTCGGCGGAGCCGACCCATCGACAGCTTGACCAGGGGATTAACATAACCGCCTCCAGACCCAACGCTTCAGAACCCGAAGTAGACAGACCCTAGCTCGTCCACGCAGCCTTCGTCAGAGCCGTTCGATTGGCCATCTTCCTGTTCTTGATGGCTGGCGAACCAGCAACTTGGCAGCTCGGGAAATTATCGGCCCGTGTCGCTGGTCTTGTCTGGGTCATCGATCGAGATAAGAAGCAGCTGCGCACCACGTCAGCCGGCTTCCAAGAGCGTGCAGGCACTAAAGGGCGCGGTAATGCGTGCGTTGGTCGGTGGCAGCGCGCAACCAAAAGAATTGTCAGCTGTGGGATTTGAACCCACGCATCGACCAGCGCCGTGCCGACCATGCCCACCAACCAACGCTCTCGCTCGTCTTCTCCAGCTGCCCAGCCCTCGTTGTCGGCCTGACGCAGCCCTCAGCTCGAGCAGAGACCGCCGGTCACACTAAACACCGGTTTCCAACCACTAGGGACATCGGCGGTCGTTGCACTTGACCTTCCGACATCAAGGTTCGGCGGAGCCGACCCATCGCCGACAGCTTGACCTGGGGATTAACATAACCGCCTCCAGACCCAACGCTTCAGAACCCGAAGTAGACAGACCCTAGCTCGTCCACGCAGCCTTTGTCAGAGCCGTCCGGTTTGCCATCTTTCTGTTCTTGATGGTTGACAGGAACTTGGCAGCTCGGGAAATTATCGGCCCGTGTCGCTGGTCTTGTCTGGGTCATCGATCGAGATAAGAAGCAGCTGCGCACCACGTCAGCCGGCTTCCAAGAGCGTGCAGGCACTAAAGGGCGCGGTAATGCGTGCGTTGGTCGGTGGCAGCGCGCAACAAAAGAATTGTCAGCTGTGGGATTTGAACCCACGCGTTCGAAAACATTACGACCTGAACGTAACCCTTAGACCAAACTGACGGGTTTGCACCACACAATCCGCACATAAACAAAAATTGAGCAAAATTGAGCCAAAACGCACAAACCACGCCTCCACTTCCAACGCACACACACACGTCGCAACCGCCACACTCCACACCTCACAACACCCTTCACACGCACGCACCGCGTCCACGCATCGACCAGCGCCGTGCCGACCATGCCCACCAACCTACGCTCTCGCTCGTCTTCTCCAGCTGCCCAGCCCTCGTTGTCGGCCTGACGCAGCCTCAGCTCGAGCAGAGACCGCCGGTCACACTAAACACCGGTTTCCAACCACTAGGGACATCGGCGGTCGTTGCACTTGACCTTCCGACATCAAGGTTCGGCGGAGCCGGCCCATCGCCGACAGCTTGACCTGGGGATTAACATAACCGCCTCCAGACCCAACGCTTCAGAACCCGAAGTAGACAGACCCTAGCTCGTCCACGCAGCCTTTGTCAGAGCCGTCCGGTTTGCCATCTTTCTGTTCTTGATGGTTGACAGGAACTTGGCAGCTCGGGAAATTATCGGCCCGTGTCGCTGGTCTTGTCTGGGTCATCGATCGAGATAAGAAGCAGCTGCGCACCACGTCAGCCGGCTTCCAAGAGCGTGCAGGCACTAAAGGGCGCGGTAATGCGTGCGTTGGTCGGTGGCAGCGCGCAACAAAAGAATTGTCAGCTGTGGGATTTGAACCCACGCATCGACCAGCGCCGTGCCGACCATGCCCACCAACCTACGCTCTCGCTCGTCTTCTCCAGCTGCCCAGCCCTCGTTGTCGGCCTGACGCAGCCCTCAGCTCGAGCAGAGACCGCCGGTCACACTAAACACCGGTTTCCAACCACTAGGGACATCGGCGGTCGTTGCACTTGACCTTCCGACATCAAGGTTCGGCGGAGCCGGCCCATCGCCGACAGCTTGACCTGGGGATTAACATAACCGCCTCCAGACCCAACGCTTCAGAACCCGAAGTAGACAGACCCTAGCTCGTCCACGCAGCCTTTGTCAGAGCCGTCCGGTTTGCCATCTTTCTGTTCTTGATGGTTGACAGGAACTTGGCAGCTCGGGAAATTATCGGCCCGTGTCGCTGGTCTTGTCTGGGTCATCGATCGAGATAAGAAGCAGCTGCGCACCACGTCAGCCGGCTTCCAAGAGCGTGCAGGCACTAAAGGGCGCGGTAATGCGTGCGTTGGTCGGTGGCAGCGCGCAACAAAAGAATTGTCAGCTGTGGGATTTGAACCCACGCGTTCGAAAACATTACGACCTGAACGTAACCCCTTAGACCACTCGGGCAAACTGACGGGTTAGCACCACACAATCCGCACATAAACAAAAATTGAGCAAAATTGAGCCAAAACGCACAAACCACGCCTCCACTTCCAACGCACACACACACGTCGCAACCGCCACACTCCACACCTCACAACACCCTTCACACGCACGCACCGCGTCCACGCATCGACCAGCGCCGTGCCGACCATGCCCACCAACCTACGCTCTCGCTCGTCTTCTCCAGCTGCCCAGCCCTCGTTGTCGGCCTGACGCAGCCCTCAGCTCGAGCAGAGACCGCCGGTCACACTAAACACCGGTTTCCAACCACTAGGGACATCGGCGGTCGTTGCACTTGACCTTCCGACATCAAGGTTCGGCGGAGCCGACCCATCGCCGACAGCTTGACCTGGGGATTAACATAACCGCCTCCAGACCCAACGCTTCAGAACCCGAAGTAGACAGACCCTAGCTCGTCCACGCAGCCTTCGTCAGAGCCGTTCGGTTGGCCATCTTCCTGTTCTTGATGGCTGGCGAACCAGCAACTTGGCAGCTCGGGAAATTATCGGCCCGTGTCGCTGGTCTTGTCTGGGTCATCGATCGAGATAAGAAGCAGCTGCGCACCACGTCAGCCGGCTTACAAGAGCGTGCAGGCACTAAAGGGCGCGGTAATGCGTGCGTTGGTCGGTGGCAGCGCGCAACAAAAGAATTGTCAGCTGTGGGATTTGAACCCACGCGTTCGAAAACATTACGACCTGAACGTAACCCCTTAGACCACTCGGGCAAACTGACGGGTTAGCACCACACAATCCGCACATAAACAAAATTGAGCAAAATTGAGCCAAAACGCACAAACCACGCCTCCACTTCCAACGCACACACACACGTCGCAACCGCCACACTCCACACCTCACAACACCCTTCACACGCACGCACCGCGTCCACGCATCGACCAGCGCCGTGCCGACCATGCCCACCAACCTACGCTCTCGCTCGTCTTCTCCAGCTGCCCAGCCCTCGTTGTCGGCCTGACGCAGCCCTCAGCTCGAGCAGAGACCGCCGGTCACACTAAACACCGGTTTCCAACCACTAGGGACATCGGCGGTCGTTGCACTTGACCTTCCGACATCAAGGTTCGGCGGAGCAAACCCATCGCCGACAGCTTGACCTGGGGATTAACATAACCGCCTCCAGACCCAACGCTTCAGAACCCGAAGTAGACAGACCCTAGCTCGTCCACGCAGCCTTTGTCAGAGCCGTCCGGTTGGCCATCTTTCTGTTCTTGATGGCTGACAGCAACTTGGCAGCTCGGGAAATTATCGGCCCGTGTCGCTGGTCTTGTCTGGGTCATCGATCGAGATAAGAAGCAGCTGCGCACCACGTCAGCCGGCTTCCAAGAGCGTGCAGGCACTAAAGGGCGCGGTAATGCGTGCGTTGGTCGGTGGCAGCGCGCAACAAAAGAATTGTCAGCTGTGGATTTGAACCCACGCATCGACCAGCGCCGTGCCGACCATGCCCACCAACCTACGCTCTCGCTCGTCTTCTCCAGCTGCCCAGCCCTCGTTGTCGGCCTGACGCAGCCCTCAGCTCGAGCAGAGACCGCCGGTCACACTAAACACCGGTTTCCAACCACTAGGGACATCGGCGGTCGTTGCACTTGACCTTCCGACATCAAGGTTCGGCGGAGCCGACCCATCGCCGACAGCTTGACCTGGGGATTAACATAACCGCCTCCAGACCCAACGCTTCAGAACCCGAAGTAGACAGACCCTAGCTCGTCCACGCAGCCTTCGTCAGAGCCGTCCGGTTTGCCATCTTTCTGTTCTTGATGGTTGACAGGAACTTGGCAGCTCGGGAAATTATCGGCCCGTGTCGCTGGTCTTGTCTGGGTCATCGATCGAGATAAGAAGCAGCTGCGCACCACGTCAGCCGGCTTCCAAGAGCGTGCAGGCACTAAAGGGCGCGGTAATGCGTGCGTTGGTCGGTGGCAGCGCGCAACAAAAAGAATTGTCAGCTGTGGGATTTGAACCCACGCATCGACCAGCGCCGTGCCGACCATGCCCACCAACCTACGCTCTCGCTCGTCTTCTCCAGCTGCCCAGCCCTCGTTGTCGGCCTGACGCAGCCCTCAGCTCGAGCAGAGACCGCCGGTCACACTAAACACCGGTTTCCAACCACTAGGGACATCGGCGGTCGTTGCACTTGACCTTCCGACATCAAGGTTCGGCGGAGCCAACCCATCGCCGACAGCTTGACCTGGGGATTAACATAACCGCCTCCAGACCCAACGCTTCAGAACCCGAAGTAGACAGACCCTAGCTCGTCCACGCAGCCTTTGTCAGAGCCGTCCGGTTGGCCATCTTTCTGTTCTTGATGGCTGAACCAGCAACTTGGCAGCTCGGGAAATTATCGGCCCGTGTCGCTGGTCTTGTCTGGGTCATCGATCGAGATAAGAAGCAGCTGCGCACCACGTCAGCCGGCTTCCAAGAGCGTGCAGGCACTAAAGGGCGCGGTAATGCGTGCGTTGGTCGGTGGCAGCGCGCAACAAAAGAATTGTCAGCTGTGGGATTTGAACCCACGCGTTCGAAAACATTACGACCTGAACGTAACCCTTAGACCAAACTGACGGGTTTGCACCACACAATCCGCACATAAACAAAATTGAGCAAAATTGAGCCAAAACGCACAAACCACGCCTCCACTTCCAACGCACACACACACGTCGCAACCGCCACACTCCACACCTCACAACACCCTTCACACGCACGCACCGCGTCCACGCATCGACCAGCGCCGTGCCGACCATGCCCACCAACCTACGCTCTCGCTCGTCTTCTCCAGCTGCCCAGCCCTCGTTGTCGGCCTGACGCAGCCCTCAGCTCGAGCAGAGACCGCCGGTCACACTAAACACCGGTTTCCAACCACTAGGGACATCGGCGGTCGTTGCACTTGACCTTCCGACATCAAGGTTCGGCGGAGCCGACCCATCGCCGACAGCTTGACCTGGGGATTAACATAACCGCCTCCAGACCCAACGCTTCAGAACCCGAAGTAGACAGACCCTAGCTCGTCCACGCAGCCTTCGTCAGAGCCGTTCGGTTGGCCATCTTCCTGTTCTTGATGGCTGGCGAACAGCAACTTGGCAGCTCGGGAAATTATCGGCCCGTGTCGCTGGTCTTGTCTGGGTCATCGATCGAGATAAGAAGCAGCTGCGCACCACGTCAGCCGGCTTCCAAGAGCGTGCAGGCACTAAAGGGCGCGGTAATGCGTGCGTTGGTCGGTGGCAGCGCGCAACAAAAGAATTGTCAGCTGTGGGATTTGAACCCACGCGTTCGAAAACATTACGACCTGAACGTAACCCTTAGACCAAACTGACGGGTTTGCACCACACAATCCGCACATAAACAAAAATTGAGCAAAATTGAGCCAAAACGCACAAACCACGCCTCCACTTCCAACGCACACACACACGTCGCAACCGCCACACTCCACACCTCACAACACCCTTCACACGCACGCACCGCGTCCACGCATCGACCAGCGCCGTGCCGACCATGCCCACCAACCTACGCTCTCGCTCGTCTTCTCCAGCTGCCCAGCCCTCGTTGTCGGCCTGACGCAGCCTCAGCTCGAGCAGAGACCGCCGGTCACACTAAACACCGGTTTCCAACCACTAGGGACATCGGCGGTCGTTGCACTTGACCTTCCGACATCAAGGTTCGGCGGAGCCGGCCCATCGCCGACAGCTTGACCTGGGGATTAACATAACCGCCTCCAGACCCAACGCTTCAGAACCCGAAGTAGACAGACCCTAGCTCGTCCACGCAGCCTTCGTCAGAGCCGTTCGGTTGGCCATCTTCCTGTTCTTGATGGCTGGCGAACCAGCAACTTGGCAGCTCGGGAAATTATCGGCCCGTGTCGCTGGTCTTGTCTGGGTCATCGATCGAGATAAGAAGCAGCTGCGCACCACGTCAGCCGGCTTCCAAGAGCGTGCAGGCACTAAAGGGCGCGGTAATGCGTGCGTTGGTCGGTGGCAGCGCGCAACAAAAGAATTGTCAGCTGTGGGATTTGAACCCACGCGTTCGAAAACATTACGACCTGAACGTAACCCTTAGACCAAACTGACGGGTTTGCACCACACAATCCGCACATAAACAAAAATTGAGCAAAATTGAGCCAAAACGCACAAACCACGCCTCCACTTCCAACGCACACACACACGTCGCAACCGCCACACTCCACACCTCACAACACCCTTCACACGCACGCACCGCGTCCACGCATCGACCAGCGCCGTGCCGACCATGCCCACCAACCTACGCTCTCGCTCGTCTTCTCCAGCTGCCCAGCCCTCGTTGTCGGCCTGACGCAGCCTCAGCTCGAGCAGAGACCGCCGGTCACACTAAACACCGGTTTCCAACCACTAGGGACATCGGCGGTCGTTGCACTTGACCTTCCGACATCAAGGTTCGGCGGAGCCGGCCCATCGCCGACAGCTTGACCTGGGGATTAACATAACCGCCTCCAGACCCAACGCTTCAGAACCCGAAGTAGACAGACCCTAGCTCGTCCACGCAGCCTTCGTCAGAGCCGTTCGGTTGGCCATCTTCCTGTTCTTGATGGCTGGCGAACCAGCAACTTGGCAGCTCGGGAAATTATCGGCCCGTGTCGCTGGTCTTGTCTGGGTCATCGATCGAGATAAGAAGCAGCTGCGCACCACGTCAGCCGGCTTCCAAGAGCGTGCAGGCACTAAAGGGCGCGGTAATGCGTGCGTTGGTCGGTGGCAGCGCGCAACAAAAGAATTGTCAGCTGTGGGATTTGAACCCACGCATCGACCAGCGCCGTGCCGACCATGCCCACCAACCTACGCTCTCGCTCGTCTCTCCAGCTGCCCAGCCCTCGTTGTCGGCCTGACGCAGCCCTCAGCTCGAGCAGAGACCGCCGGTCACACTAAACACCGGTTTCCAACCACTAGGGACATCGGCGGTCGTTGCACTTGACCTTCCGACATCAAGGTTCGGCGGAGCCGACCCATCGCCGACAGCTTGACCTGGGGATTAACATAACCGCCTCCAGACCCAACGCTTCAGAACCCGAAGTAGACAGACCCTAGCTCGTCCACGCAGCCTTCGTCAGAGCCGTTCGGTTGGCCATCTTTCTGTTCTTGATGGCTGGCGAACCAGCAACTTGGCAGCTCGGGAAATTATCGGCCCGTGTCGCTGGTCTTGTCTGGGTCATCGATCGAGATAAGAAGCAGCTGCGCACCACGTCAGCCGGCTTCCAAGAGCGTGCAGGCACTAAAGGGCGCGGTAATGCGTGCGTTGGTCGGTGGCAGCGCGCAACAAAAGAATTGTCAGCTGTGGGATTTGAACCCACGCGTTCGAAAACATTACGACCTGAACGTAACCCTTAGACCAAACTGACGGGTTTGCACCACACAATCCGCACATAAACAAAAATTGAGCAAAATTGAGCCAAAACGCACAAACCACGCCTCCACTTCCAACGCACACACACACGTCGCAACCGCCACACTCCACACCTCACAACACCCTTCACACGCACGCACCGCGTCCACGCATCGACCAGCGCCGTGCCGACCATGCCCACCAACCTACGCTCTCGCTCGTCTTCTCCAGCTGCCCAGCCCTCGTTGTCGGCCTGACGCAGCCCTCAGCTCGAGCAGAGACCGCCGGTCACACTAAACACCGGTTTCCAACCACTAGGGACATCGGCGGTCGTTGCACTTGACCTTCCGACATCAAGGTTCGGCGGAGCCGACCCATCGCCGACAGCTTGACCTGGGGATTAACATAACCGCCTCCAGACCCAACGCTTCAGAACCCGAAGTAGACAGACCCTAGCTCGTCCACGCAGCCTTCGTCAGAGCCGTTCGGTTGGCCATCTTCCTGTTCTTGATGGCTGGCGAACCAGCAACTTGGCAGCTCGGGAAATTATCGGCCCGTGTCGCTGGTCTTGTCTGGGTCATCGATCGAGATAAGAAGCAGCTGCGCACCACGTCAGCCGGCTTCCAAGAGCGTGCAGGCACTAAAGGGCGCGGTAATGCGTGCGTTGGTCGGTGGCAGCGCGCAACAAAAAGAATTGTCAGCTGTGGGATTTGAACCCACGCGTTCGAAAAGCATTACGACCTGAACGTAAACTGACGGGTTTGCACCACACAATCCGCACATAAACAAAAATTGAGCAAAATTGAGCCAAAACGCACAAACCACGCCTCCACTTCCAACGCACACACACACGTCGCAACCGCCACACTCCACACCTCACAACACCCTTCACACGCACGCACCGCGTCCACGCATCGACCAGCGCCGTGCCGACCATGCCCACCAACCTACGCTCTCGCTCGTCTTCTCCAGCTGCCCAGCCCTCGTTGTCGGCCTGACGCAGCCCTCAGCTCGAGCAGAGACCGCCGGTCACACTAAACACCGGTTTCCAACCACTAGGGACATCGGCGGTCGTTGCACTTGACCTTCCGACATCAAGGTTCGGCGGAGCCAACCCATCGCCGACAGCTTGACCTGGGGATTAACATAACCGCCTCCAGACCCAACGCTTCAGAACCCGAAGTAGACAGACCCTAGCTCGTCCACGCAGCCTTCGTCAGAGCCGTTCGGTTGGCCATCTTCCTGTTCTTGATGGCTGGCGAACCAGCAACTTGGCAGCTCGGGAAATTATCGGCCCGTGTCGCTGGTCTTGTCTGGGTCATCGATCGAGATAAGAAGCAGCTGCGCACCACGTCAGCCGGCTTCCAAGAGCGTGCAGGCACTAAAGGGCGCGGTAATGCGTGCGTTGGTCGGTGGCAGCGCGCAACAAAAGAATTGTCAGCTGTGGGATTTGAACCCACGCGTTCGAAAACATTACGACCTGAACGTAACCCCTTAGACCACTCGGGCAAACTGACGGGTTTGCACCACACAATCCGCACATAAACAAAAATTGAGCAAAATTGAGCCAAAACGCACAAACCACGCCTCCACTTCCAACGCACACACACACGTCGCAACCGCCACACTCCACACCTCACAACACCCTTCACACGCACGCACCGCGTCCACGCATCGACCAGCGCCGTGCCGACCATGCCCACCAACCTACGCTCTCGCTCGTCTTCTCCAGCTGCCCAGCCCTCGTTGTCGGCCTGACGCAGCCTCAGCTCGAGCAGAGACCGCCGGTCACACTAAACACCGGTTTCCAACCACTAGGGACATCGGCGGTCGTTGCACTTGACCTTCCGACATCAAGGTTCGGCGGAGCCGGCCCATCGCCGACAGCTTGACCTGGGGATTAACATAACCGCCTCCAGACCCAACGCTTCAGAACCCGAAGTAGACAGACCCTAGCTCGTCCACGCAGCCTTCGTCAGAGCCGTTCGGTTGGCCATCTTCCTGTTCTTGATGGCTGGCGAACCAGCAACTTGGCAGCTCGGGAAATTATCGGCCCGTGTCGCTGGTCTTGTCTGGGTCATCGATCGAGATAAGAAGCAGCTGCGCACCACGTCAGCCGGCTTCCAAGAGCGTGCAGGCACTAAAGGGCGCGGTAATGCGTGCGTTGGTCGGTGGCAGCGCGCAACAAAAGAATTGTCAGCTGTGGGATTTGAACCCACGCGTTCGAAAACATTACGACCTGAACGTAACCCTTAGACCAAACTGACGGGTTTGCACCACACAATCCGCACATAAACAAAAATTGAGCAAAATTGAGCCAAAACGCACAAACCACGCCTCCACTTCCAACGCACACACACACGTCGCAACCGCCACACTCCACACCTCACAACACCCTTCACACGCACGCACCGCGTCCACGCATCGACCAGCGCCGTGCCGACCATGCCCACCAACCTACGCTCTCGCTCGTCTTCTCCAGCTGCCCAGCCCTCGTTGTCGGCCTGACGCAGCCTCAGCTCGAGCAGAGACCGCCGGTCACACTAAACACCGGTTTCCAACCACTAGGGACATCGGCGGTCGTTGCACTTGACCTTCCGACATCAAGGTTCGGCGGAGCCGGCCCATCGCCGACAGCTTGACCTGGGGATTAACATAACCGCCTCCAGACCCAACGCTTCAGAACCCGAAGTAGACAGACCCTAGCTCGTCCACGCAGCCTTCGTCAGAGCCGTTCGGTTGGCCATCTTCCTGTTCTTGATGGCTGGCGAACCAGCAACTTGGCAGCTCGGGAAATTATCGGCCCGTGTCGCTGGTCTTGTCTGGGTCATCGATCGAGATAAGAAGCAGCTGCGCACCACGTCAGCCGGCTTCCAAGAGCGTGCAGGCACTAAAGGGCGCGGTAATGCGTGCGTTGGTCGGTGGCAGCGCGCAACAAAAGAATTGTCAGCTGTGGGATTTGAACCCACGCGTTCGAAAACATTACGACCTGAACGTAACCCCTTAGACCAAAACTGACGGGTTTGCACCACACAATCCGCACATAAACAAAAATTGAGCAAAATTGAGCCAAAACGCACAAACCACGCCTCCACTTCCAACGCACACACACACGTCGCAACCGCCACACTCCACACCTCACAACACCCTTCACACGCACGCACCGCGTCCACGCATCGACCAGCGCCGTGCCGACCATGCCCACCAACCTACGCTCTCGCTCGTCTTCTCCAGCTGCCCAGCCCTCGTTGTCGGCCTGACGCAGCCCTCAGCTCGAGCAGAGACCGCCGGTCACACTAAACACCGGTTTCCAACCACTAGGGACATCGGCGGTCGTTGCACTTGACCTTCCGACATCAAGGTTCGGCGGAGCCGACCCATCGCCGACAGCTTGACCTGGGGATTAACATAACCGCCTCCAGACCCAACGCTTCAGAACCCGAAGTAGACAGACCCTAGCTCGTCCACGCAGCCTTCGTCAGAGCCGTTCGGTTGGCCATCTTCCTGTTCTTGATGGCTGGCGAACCAGCAACTTGGCAGCTCGGGAAATTATCGGCCCGTGTCGCTGGTCTTGTCTGGGTCATCGATCGAGATAAGAAGCAGCTGCGCACCACGTCAGCCGGCTTCCAAGAGCGTGCAGGCACTAAAGGGCGCGGTAATGCGTGCGTTGGTCGGTGGCAGCGCGCAACAAAAGAATTGTCAGCTGTGGGATTTGAACCCACGCGTTCGAAAACATTACGACCTGAACGTAACCCCTTAGACCAAAACTGACGGGTTTGCACCACACAATCCGCACATAAACAAAAATTGAGCAAAATTGAGCCAAAACGCACAAACCACGCCTCCACTTCCAACGCACACACACACGTCGCAACCGCCACACTCCACACCTCACAACACCCTTCACACGCACGCACCGCGTCCACGCATCGACCAGCGCCGTGCCGACCATGCCCACCAACCTACGCTCTCGCTCGTCTTCTCCAGCTGCCCAGCCCTCGTTGTCGGCCTGACGCAGCCCTCAGCTCGAGCAGAGACCGCCGGTCACACTAAACACCGGTTTCCAACCACTAGGGACATCGGCGGTCGTTGCACTTGACCTTCCGACATCAAGGTTCGGCGGAGCCGACCCATCGCCGACAGCTTGACCTGGGGATTAACATAACCGCCTCCAGACCCAACGCTTCAGAACCCGAAGTAGACAGACCCTAGCTCGTCCACGCAGCCTTCGTCAGAGCCGTTCGGTTGGCCATCTTCCTGTTCTTGATGGCTGGCGAACCAGCAACTTGGCAGCTCGGGAAATTATCGGCCCGTGTCGCTGGTCTTGTCTGGGTCATCGATCGAGATAAGAAGCAGCTGCGCACCACGTCAGCCGGCTTCCAAGAGCGTGCAGGCACTAAAGGGCGCGGTAATGCGTGCGTTGGTCGGTGGCAGCGCGCAACAAAAGAATTGTCAGCTGTGGGATTTGAACCCACGCGTTCGAAAACATTACGACCTGAACGTAACCCCTTAGACCACTCGGGCAAACTGACGGGTTTGCACCACACAATCCGCACATAAACAAAAATTGAGCAAAATTGAGCCAAAACGCACAAACCACGCCTCCACTTCCAACGCACACACACACGTCGCAACCGCCACACTCCACACCTCACAACACCCTTCACACGCACGCACCGCGTCCACGCATCGACCAGCGCCGTGCCGACCATGCCCACCAACCTACGCTCTCGCTCGTCTTCTCCAGCTGCCCAGCCCTCGTTGTCGGCCTGACGCAGCCCTCAGCTCGAGCAGAGACCGCCGGTCACACTAAACACCGGTTTCCAACCACTAGGGACATCGGCGGTCGTTGCACTTGACCTTCCGACATCAAGGTTCGGCGGAGCCGACCCATCGCCGACAGCTTGACCTGGGGATTAACATAACCGCCTCCAGACCCAACGCTTCAGAACCCGAAGTAGACAGACCCTAGCTCGTCCACGCAGCCTTCGTCAGAGCCGTTCGGTTGGCCATCTTCCTGTTCTTGATGGCTGGCGAACCAGCAACTTGGCAGCTCGGGAAATTATCGGCCCGTGTCGCTGGTCTTGTCTGGGTCATCGATCGAGATAAGAAGCAGCTGCGCACCACGTCAGCCGGCTTCCAAGAGCGTGCAGGCACTAAAGGGCGCGGTAATGCGTGCGTTGGTCGGTGGCAGCGCGCAACAAAAGAATTGTCAGCTGTGGGATTTGAACCCACGCGTTCGAAAACATTACGACCTGAACGTAACCCCTTAGACCACTCGGGCAAACTGACGGGTTTGCACCACACAATCCGCACATAAACAAAAATTGAGCAAAATTGAGCCAAAACGCACAAACCACGCCTCCACTTCCAACGCACACACACACGTCGCAACCGCCACACTCCACACCTCACAACACCCTTCACACGCACGCACCGCGTCCACGCATCGACCAGCGCCGTGCCGACCATGCCCACCAACCTACGCTCTCGCTCGTCTTCTCCAGCTGCCCAGCCCTCGTTGTCGGCCTGACGCAGCCCTCAGCTCGAGCAGAGACCGCCGGTCACACTAAACACCGGTTTCCAACCACTAGGGACATCGGCGGTCGTTGCACTTGACCTTCCGACATCAAGGTTCGGCGGAGCCGACCCATCGCCGACAGCTTGACCTGGGGATTAACATAACCGCCTCCAGACCCAACGCTTCAGAACCCGAAGTAGACAGACCCTAGCTCGTCCACGCAGCCTTCGTCAGAGCCGTTCGGTTGGCCATCTTCCTGTTCTTGATGGCTGGCGAACCAGCAACTTGGCAGCTCGGGAAATTATCGGCCCGTGTCGCTGGTCTTGTCTGGGTCATCGATCGAGATAAGAAGCAGCTGCGCACCACGTCAGCCGGCTTCCAAGAGCGTGCAGGCACTAAAGGGCGCGGTAATGCGTGCGTTGGTCGGTGGCAGCGCGCAACAAAAGAATTGTCAGCTGTGGGATTTGAACCCACGCGTTCGAAAACATTACGACCTGAACGTAACCCCTTAGACCACTCGGGCAAACTGACGGGTTTGCACCACACAATCCGCACATAAACAAAAATTGAGCAAAATTGAGCCAAAACGCACAAACCACGCCTCCACTTCCAACGCACACACACACGTCGCAACCGCCACACTCCACACCTCACAACACCCTTCACACGCACGCACCGCGTCCACGCATCGACCAGCGCCGTGCCGACCATGCCCACCAACCTACGCTCTCGCTCGTCTTCTCCAGCTGCCCAGCCCTCGTTGTCGGCCTGACGCAGCCCTCAGCTCGAGCAGAGACCGCCGGTCACACTAAACACCGGTTTCCAACCACTAGGGACATCGGCGGTCGTTGCACTTGACCTTCCGACATCAAGGTTCGGCGGAGCCGACCCATCGCCGACAGCTTGACCTGGGGATTAACATAACCGCCTCCAGACCCAACGCTTCAGAACCCGAAGTAGACAGACCCTAGCTCGTCCACGCAGCCTTCGTCAGAGCCGTTCGGTTGGCCATCTTCCTGTTCTTGATGGCTGGCGAACCAGCAACTTGGCAGCTCGGGAAATTATCGGCCCGTGTCGCTGGTCTTGTCTGGGTCATCGATCGAGATAAGAAGCAGCTGCGCACCACGTCAGCCGGCTTCCAAGAGCGTGCAGGCACTAAAGGGCGCGGTAATGCGTGCGTTGGTCGGTGGCAGCGCGCAACAAAAGAATTGTCAGCTGTGGGATTTGAACCCACGCGTTCGAAAACATTACGACCTGAACGTAACCCCTTAGACCACTCGGGCAAACTGACGGGTTTGCACCACACAATCCGCACATAAACAAAAATTGAGCAAAATTGAGCCAAAACGCACAAACCACGCCTCCACTTCCAACGCACACACACACGTCGCAACCGCCACACTCCACACCTCACAACACCCTTCACACGCACGCACCGCGTCCACGCATCGACCAGCGCCGTGCCGACCATGCCCACCAACCTACGCTCTCGCTCGTCTTCTCCAGCTGCCCAGCCCTCGTTGTCGGCCTGACGCAGCCCTCAGCTCGAGCAGAGACCGCCGGTCACACTAAACACCGGTTTCCAACCACTAGGGACATCGGCGGTCGTTGCACTTGACCTTCCGACATCAAGGTTCGGCGGAGCCGACCCATCGCCGACAGCTTGACCTGGGGATTAACATAACCGCCTCCAGACCCAACGCTTCAGAACCCGAAGTAGACAGACCCTAGCTCGTCCACGCAGCCTTCGTCAGAGCCGTTCGGTTGGCCATCTTCCTGTTCTTGATGGCTGGCGAACCAGCAACTTGGCAGCTCGGGAAATTATCGGCCCGTGTCGCTGGTCTTGTCTGGGTCATCGATCGAGATAAGAAGCAGCTGCGCACCACGTCAGCCGGCTTCCAAGAGCGTGCAGGCACTAAAGGGCGCGGTAATGCGTGCGTTGGTCGGTGGCAGCGCGCAACAAAAGAATTGTCAGCTGTGGGATTTGAACCCACGCGTTCGAAAACATTACGACCTGAACGTAACCCCTTAGACCACTCGGGCAAACTGACGGGTTTGCACCACACAATCCGCACATAAACAAAAATTGAGCAAAATTGAGCCAAAACGCACAAACCACGCCTCCACTTCCAACGCACACACACACGTCGCAACCGCCACACTCCACACCTCACAACACCCTTCACACGCACGCACCGCGTCCACGCATCGACCAGCGCCGTGCCGACCATGCCCACCAACCTACGCTCTCGCTCGTCTTCTCCAGCTGCCCAGCCCTCGTTGTCGGCCTGACGCAGCCCTCAGCTCGAGCAGAGACCGCCGGTCACACTAAACACCGGTTTCCAACCACTAGGGACATCGGCGGTCGTTGCACTTGACCTTCCGACATCAAGGTTCGGCGGAGCCGACCCATCGCCGACAGCTTGACCTGGGGATTAACATAACCGCCTCCAGACCCAACGCTTCAGAACCCGAAGTAGACAGACCCTAGCTCGTCCACGCAGCCTTCGTCAGAGCCGTTCGGTTGGCCATCTTCCTGTTCTTGATGGCTGGCGAACCAGCAACTTGGCAGCTCGGGAAATTATCGGCCCGTGTCGCTGGTCTTGTCTGGGTCATCGATCGAGATAAGAAGCAGCTGCGCACCACGTCAGCCGGCTTCCAAGAGCGTGCAGGCACTAAAGGGCGCGGTAATGCGTGCGTTGGTCGGTGGCAGCGCGCAACAAAAGAATTGTCAGCTGTGGGATTTGAACCCACGCGTTCGAAAACATTACGACCTGAACGTAACCCCTTAGACCACTCGGGCAAACTGACGGGTTTGCACCACACAATCCGCACATAAACAAAAATTGAGCAAAATTGAGCCAAAACGCACAAACCACGCCTCCACCTCCAACGCACACACACACGTCGCAACCGCCACACTCCACACCTCACAACACCCTTCACACGCACGCACCGCGTCCACGCATCGACCAGCGCCGTGCCGACCATGCCCACCAACCTACGCTCTCGCTCGTCTTCTCCAGCTGCCCAGCCCTCGTTGTCGGCCTGACGCAGCCCTCAGCTCGAGCAGAGACCGCCGGTCACACTAAACACCGGTTTCCAACCACTAGGGACATCGGCGGTCGTTGCACTTGACCTTCCGACATCAAGGTTCGGCGGAGCCGACCCATCGCCGACAGCTTGACCTGGGGATTAACATAACCGCCTCCAGACCCAACGCTTCAGAACCCGAAGTAGACAGACCCTAGCTCGTCCACGCAGCCTTCGTCAGAGCCGTTCGGTTGGCCATCTTCCTGTTCTTGATGGCTGGCGAACCAGCAACTTGGCAGCTCGGGAAATTATCGGCCCGTGTCGCTGGTCTTGTCTGGGTCATCGATCGAGATAAGAAGCAGCTGCGCACCACGTCAGCCGGCTTCCAAGAGCGTGCAGGCACTAAAGGGCGCGGTAATGCGTGCGTTGGTCGGTGGCAGCGCGCAACAAAAGAATTGTCAGCTGTGGGATTTGAACCCACGCGTTCGAAAACATTACGACCTGAACGTAACCCTTAGACCAAACTGACGGGTTTGCACCACACAATCCGCACATAAACAAAAATTGAGCAAAATTGAGCCAAAACGCACAAACCACGCCTCCACTTCCAACGCACACACACGTCGCAACCGCCACACTCCACACCTCACAACACCCTTCACACGCACGCGCGTCCACGCATCGACCAGCGCCGTGCCGACCATGCCCACCAACCTACGCTCTCGCTCGTCTTCTCCAGCTGCCCAGCCCTCGTTGTCGGCCTGACGCAGCCCTCAGCTCGAGCAGAGACCGCCGGTCACACTAAACACCGGTTTCCAACCACTAGGGACATCGGCGGTCGTTGCACTTGACCTTCCGACATCAAGGTTCGGCGGAGCCGACCCATCGCCGACAGCTTGACCTGGGGATTAACATAACCGCCTCCAGACCCAACGCTTCAGAACCCGAAGTAGACAGACCCTAGCTCGTCCACGCAGCCTTCGTCAGAGCCGTTCGGTTGGCCATCTTCCTGTTCTTGATGGCTGGCGAACCAGCAACTTGGCAGCTCGGGAAATTATCGGCCCGTGTCGCTGGTCTTGTCTGGGTCATCGATCGAGATAAGAAGCAGCTGCGCGCCACGTCAGCCGGCTTCCAAGAGCGTGCAGGCACTAAGGGGCGCGGTAATGCGTGCGTTGGTCGGTGGCAGCGCAACAAAAGAATTGTCAGCTGTGGGATTTGAACCCACGCGTTCGAGCATTGCGACCTGAACGTGCCCCAGACCACTCGGGCAAACTGACGGGTTGCACCACAAATCCGCACATAAACAAAAATTGAGCAAAATTGAGCCAAAACGCACAAACCACGCAATCCACTTCCAACGCTCACACAACGTCGCAACGCGCCACTCCACAGCTCACAACACCCTCACGCACGCACCGAGTCCACGCATCGACCAGCGCCGTGCCACCATGCCCACAACTTCTTGCTCGGCTCGTATTCTACAGCTGCTTCTTACTCGATCGATTCCCAGCAGAGACCAGCGACAGTGCCGATTAATTTGCCCACTGCCAAGTTGCTGGTTCGCCTTAGCCAATCGAAGAACCTTTAGATGCCGAAGCCCGAGTTCTGACGAATGCTGCGTAGAGAGCTAGGGTTGTCACTTCGGGTTCTGTGCGTTGGGTCTGGAGGCGGTTATGTTAACCCTCCCCAGGTCAAGCTGTCGACGATGGGTGGCTCCGCCGAACCTTGATGTCGGAAGGTCAAGTGCAACGACCGCCGATGTCCCTAGTGGTTGAAACCGGTGTTTAGTGTGACCGGCGGTCTCTGCTCGAGCTGAGGGCTGCGTCAGGCCGACAACGAGGGCTGGGCAGCTGGAGAAGACGAGCGAGCGTTGGTTGGTGGGCATGGTCGGCACGGCGCTGGTCTGCGTGGACGCGGTGCGTGCGTGTGAAGGGTGTTGTGAGGTGTAGTGTGGCGGTTGCGACGTGTGTGTGTGCGTTGGAAGTGGAGGCGTGGTTTGTGCGTTTTGGCTCAATTTTGCTCAATTTTTGTTTATGTGCGGATTGTGTGGTGCAAACCCGTCAGTTTGCCCGAGTGGTCTAAGGGGTTACGTTCAGGTCGTAATGTTTTCGAACGCGTGGGTTCAAATCCCACAGCTGACAATTCTTTTTGTTGCGCGCTGCCACCGACCAACGCACGCATTACCGCGCCCTTAGTGCCTGCACGCTCTTGGAAGCCGGCTGACGGCGCGCAGCTGCTTCTTATCTCGATCGATGACCCAGACAAGACCAGCGACACGGGCCGATAATTTCCCGAGCTGCCGTTGCTGGTTCGCCAGCCATCAAGAACAGGAAGATGGCCAACCGAACGGCTCTGACGAAGGCTGCGTGGACGAGCTAGGGTCTGTCTACTTCGGGTTCTGAAGCGTTGGGTCTGGAGGCGGTTATGTTAATCCCCAGGTCAAGCTGTCGGCGATGGAGCCGGCTCCGCCGAACCTTGATGTCGGAAGGTCAAGTGCAACGACCGCCGATGTCCCTAGTGGTTGGAAACCGGTGTTTAGTGTGACCGGCGGTCTCTGCTCGAGCTGAGGGCTGCGTCAGGCCGACAACGAGGGCTGGGCAGCTGGAGAAGACGAGCGAGAGCGTAGGTTGGTGGGCATGGTCGGCACGGCGCTGGTCGATGCGGTGCGTGCGTGTGAAGGGTGTTGTGAGGTGTGGAGTGTGGCGGTTGCGACGTGTGTGTGTGCGTTGGAAGTGGAGGCGTGGTTTGTGCGTTTTGGCTCAATTTTGCTCAATTTTTGTTTATGTGCGGATTGTGTGGTGCAAACCCGTCAGTTTGCCCGAGTGGTCTAAGGGGTTACGTTCAGGTCGTAATGTTTTCGAACGCGTGGGTTCAAATCCCACAGCTGACAATTCTTTTGTTGCGCTGCTGCCACCGACCAACGCACGCATTACCGCGCCCTTTAGTGCCTGCACGCTCTTGGAAGCCGGCTGACGTGGTGCGCAGCTGCTTCTTATCTCGATCGATGACCCAGACAAGACCAGCGACACGGGCCGATAATTTCCCGAGCTGCCAAGTTGCTGGTTCGCCAGCCATCAAGAACAGGAAGATGGCCAATCGAACGGCTCTGACGAAGCTGCGTGGACGAGCTAGGGTCTGTCTACTTCGGGTTCTGAAGCGTTGGGTCTGGAGGCGGTTATGTTAATCCCCAGGTCAAGCTGTCGGCGATGGGTCGGCTCCGCCGAACCTTGATGTCGGAAGGTCAAGTGCAACGACCGCCGATGTCCCTAGTGGTTGGAAACCGGTGTTTAGTGTGACCGGCGGTCTCTGCTCGAGCTGAGGGCTGCGTCAGGCCGACAACGAGGGCTGGGCAGCTGGAGAAGACGAGCGAGAGCGTTGGTTGGTGGGCATGGTCGGCACGGCGCTGGTCGATGCGTGTGCGTGCGTGCGTGTGAAGGGTGTTGTGAGGTGTGGCGGTTGCGACGTGTGTGTGTGCGTTGGAAGTGGAGGCGTGGTTTGTGCGTTTTGGCTCAATTTTGCTCAATTTTGTTTATGTGCGGATTGTGTGGTGCTAACCCGTCAGGTTGCCCGAGTGGTCTAAGTTACGTTCAGGTCGTAATGTTTTCGAACGCGTGGGTTCAAATCCCACAGCTGACAATTCTTTTGTTGCGCGCTGCCACCGACCAACGCACGCATTACCGCGCCCTTTAGTGCCTGCACGCTCTTGGAAGCCGGCTGACGTGGTGCGCAGCTGCTTATCTCGATCGATGACCCAGACAAGACCAGCGACACGGGCCGATAATTTCCCGAGCTGCCGTTGCTGGTTCGCCAGCCATCAAGAACAGGAAGATGGCCAACCGAACGGCTCTGACGAAGGCTGCGTGGACGAGCTAGGGTCTGTCTACTTCGGGTTCTGAAGCGTTGGGTCTGGAGGCGGTTATGTTAATCCCCAGGTCAAGCTGTCGGCGATGGGTCGGCTCCGCCGAACCTTGATGTCGGAAGGTCAAGTGCAACGACCGCCGATGTCCCTAGTGGTTGGAAACCGGTGTTTAGTGTGACCGGCGGTCTCTGCTCGAGCTGAGGGCTGCGTCAGGCCGACAACGAGGGCTGGGCAGCTGGAGAAGACGAGCGAGAGCGTAGGTTGGTGGGCATGGTCGGCACGGCGCTGGTCGATGCGGTGCGTGCGTGTGAAGGGTGTTGTGAGGTGTGGAGTGTGGCGGTTGCGATGTGTGTGTGCGTTGAAGTGGAGGCGTGGTTTGTGCGTTTTGGCTCACTCTGTTTCAATTGTGGCTAATCGTGGGTTCAAATCCAGGTCACAGCTGGGTTACCTTTTGTTGCGCGCTGCCACCGACCAACGCACGCATTACCGCGCCCTTTAGTGCCTGCACGCTCTTGGATGCCGGCTGATGCGCAGCTGCTTCTTACCCCGATCGATGACCCAGACAAGACCAGCGACACGGGCCGATAATTTCCCGAGCTGCCGTTGCTGGTTCGCCAGCCATCAAGAACAGGAAGATGGCCAACCGAACGGCTCTGACGAAGGCTGCGTGGACGAGCTAGGGTCTGTCTACTTCGGGTTCTGGAAGCGTTGGGTCTGGAGGCGGTTATGTTAATCCCCAGGTCAAGCTGTCGGCGATGGGCCGGCTCCGCCGAACCTTGATGTCGGAAGGTCAAGTGCAACGACCGCCGATGTCCCTAGTGGTTGGAAACCGGTGTTTAGTGTGACCGGCGGTCTCTGCTCGAGCTGAGGGCTGCGTCAGGCCGACAACGAGGGCTGGGCAGCTGGAGAAGACGAGCGAGAGCGTAGGTTGGTGGGCATGGTCGGCACGGCGCTGGTCGATGCGTGCGGGTGCGTGTGAAGGGTGTTGTGAGGTGTGGAGTGTGGCGGTTGCGACGTGTGTGTGTGCGTTGGAAGTGGAGCGTGGTTTGCGGTTTCGTTCAATCAGTCGTAATCGAACGCGTGGGTTCAAATCCCACAGCTGACAATTCTTTTGTTGCGCGCTGCCACCGACCAACGCACGCATTACCGCGCCCTTTAGTGCCTGCACGCTCTTGAAGCCGGCTGACGTGGTGCGCAGCTGCTTCTTATCTCGATCGATGACCCAGACAAGACCAGCGACACGGGCCGATAATTTCCCGAGCTGCCGTTGCTGGTTCGCCAGCCATCAAGAACAGGAAGATGGCCAACCGAACGGCTCTGACGAAGGCTGCGTGGACGAGCTAGGGTCTGTCTACTTCGGGTTCTGAAGCGTTGGGTCTGGAGGCGGTTATGTTAATCCCCAGGTCAAGCTGTCGGCGATGGGTCGGCTCCGCCGAACCTTGATGTCGGAAGGTCAAGTGCAACGACCGCCGATGTCCCTAGTGGTTGGAAACCGGTGTTTAGTGTGACCGGCGGTCTCTGCTCGAGCTGAGGGCTGCGTCAGGCCGACAACGAGGGCTGGGCAGCTGGAGAAGACGAGCGAGAGCGTAGGTTGGTGGGCATGGTCGGCACGGCGCTGGTCGATGCGTGGACGCGGTGCGTGCGTGTGAAGGGTGTTGTGAGGTGTGGAGTGTGGCGGTTGCGACGTGTGTGTGTGCGTGGAAGTGGAGGCGTGGTTTGTGCGTTTTGGCTCAATTTTGCTCAATTTTTGTTTATGTGCGGATTGTGTGGTGCAAACCCGTCAGTTTGCCCGAGTGGTCTAAGGGGTTACGTTCAGGTCGTAATGTTTTCGAACGCGTGGGTTCAAATCCCACAGCTGACAATTCTTTTGTTGCGCGCTGCCACCGACCAACGCACGCATTACCGCGCCCTTTAGTGCCTGCACGCTCTTGAAGCCGGCTGACGTGGTGCGCAGCTGCTTCTTATCTCGATCGATGACCCAGACAAGACCAGCGACACGGGCCGATAATTTCCCGAGCTGCCAAGTTGCTGGTTCGCCAGCCATCAAGAACAGGAAGATGGCCAACCGAACGGCTCTGACGAAGGCTGCGTGGACGAGCTAGGGTCTGTCTACTTCGGGTTCTGGAAGCGTTGGGTCTGGAGGCGGTTATGTTAATCCCCAGGTCAAGCTGTCGGCGATGGGTCGGCTCCGCCGAACCTTGATGTCGGAAGGTCAAGTGCAACGACCGCCGATGTCCCTAGTGGTTGGAAACCGGTGTTTAGTGTGACCGGCGGTCTCTGCTCGAGCTGAGGGCTGCGTCAGGCCGACAACGAGGGCTGGGCAGCTGGAGAAGACGAGCGAGAGCGTAGGTTGGTGGGCATGGTCGGCACGGCGCTGGTCGATGCGTGGACGCGGTGCGTGCGTGTGAAGGGTGTTGTGAGGTGTGGAGTGTGGCGGTTGCGACGTGTGTGTGTGCGTTGGAAGTGGAGGCGTGGTTTGTGCGTTTTGGCTCAATTTTGCTCAATTTTTGTTTATGTGCGGATTGTGTGGTGCAAACCCGTCAGTTTGGAGTGGTCTAAGGGGTTACGTTCAGGTCGTAATGTTTTCGAACGCGTGGGTTCAAATCCCACAGCTGACAATTCTTTTGTTGCGCGCTGCCACCGACCAACGCACGCATTACCGCGCCCTTTAGTGCCTGCACGCTCTTGGAAGCCGGCTGACGTGGTGCGCAGCTGCTTCTTATCTCGATCGATGACCCAGACAAGACCAGCGACACGGGCCGATAATTTCCCGAGCTGCCAAGTTGCTGGTTCGCCAGCCATCAAGAACAGGAAGATGGCCAACCGAACGGCTCTGACGAAGGCTGCGTGGACGAGCTAGGGTCTGTCTACTTCGGGTTCTGGAAGCGTTGGGTCTGGAGGCGGTTATGTTAATCCCCAGGTCAAGCTGTCGGCGATGGGTCGGCTCCGCCGAACCTTGATGTCGGAAGGTCAAGTGCAACGACCGCCGATGTCCCTAGTGGTTGGAAACCGGTGTTTAGTGTGACCGGCGGTCTCTGCTCGAGCTGAGGGCTGCGTCAGGCCGACAACGAGGGCTGGGCAGCTGGAGAAGACGAGCGAGAGCGTAGGTTGGTGGGCATGGTCGGCACGGCGCTGGTCGATGCGTGGACGCGGTGCGTGCGTGTGAAGGGTGTTGTGAGGTGTGGAGTGTGGCGGTTGCGACGTGTGTGTGTGCGTTGGAAGTGGAGGCGTGGTTTGTGCGTTTTGGCTCAATTTTGCTCAATTTTGTTTATGTGCGGATTGTGTGGTGCAAACCCGTCAGTTTGGTCTAAGGGTTACGTTCAGGTCGTAATGTTTTCGAACGCGTGGGTTCAAATCCCACAGCTGACAATTCTTTTGTTGCGCGCTGCCACCGACCAACGCACGCATTACCGCGCCCTTTAGTGCCTGCACGCTCTTGAAGCCGGCTGACGTGGTGCGCAGCTGCTTCTTATCTCGATCGATGACCCAGACAAGACCAGCGACACGGGCCGATAATTTCCCGAGCTGCCAAGTTGCTGGTTCGCCAGCCATCAAGAACAGGAAGATGGCCAACCGAACGGCTCTGACGAAGGCTGCGTGGACGAGCTAGGGTCTGTCTACTTCGGGTTCTGAAGCGTTGGGTCTGGAGGCGGTTATGTTAATCCCCAGGTCAAGCTGTCGGCGATGGGTCGGCTCCGCCGAACCTTGATGTCGGAAGGTCAAGTGCAACGACCGCCGATGTCCCTAGTGGTTGGAAACCGGTGTTTAGTGTGACCGGCGGTCTCTGCTCGAGCTGAGGGCTGCGTCAGGCCGACAACGAGGGCTGGGCAGCTGGAGAAGACGAGCGAGAGCGTAGGTTGGTGGGCATGGTCGGCACGGCGCTGGTCGATGCGTGGACGCGGTGCGTGCGTGTGAAGGGTGTTGTGAGGTGTGGAGTGTGGCGGTTGCGACGTGTGTGTGTGCGTTGGAAGTGGAGGCGTGGTTTGTGCGTTTTGGCTCAATTTTGCTCAATTTTTGTTTATGTGCGGATTGTGTGGTGCAAACCCGTCAGTTTGGAGTGGTCTAAGGGGTTACGTTCAGGTCGTAATGTTTTCGAACGCGTGGGTTCAAATCCCACAGCTGACAATTCTTTTGTTGCGCGCTGCCACCGACCAACGCACGCATTACCGCGCCCTTTAGTGCCTGCACGCTCTTGATGCCGGCTGACGTGGTGCGCAGCTGCTTCTTATCTCGATCGATGACCCAGACAAGACCAGCGACACGGGCCGATAATTTCCCGAGCTGCCAAGTTGCTGGTTCGCCAGCCATCAAGAACAGGAAGATGGCCAACCGAACGGCTCTGACGAAGGCTGCGTGGACGAGCTAGGGTCTGTCTACTTCGGGTTCTGAAGCGTTGGGTCTGGAGGCGGTTATGTTAATCCCCAGGTCAAGCTGTCGGCGATGGGTCGGCTCCGCCGAACCTTGATGTCGGAAGGTCAAGTGCAACGACCGCCGATGTCCCTAGTGGTTGGAAACCGGTGTTTAGTGTGACCGGCGGTCTCTGCTCGAGCTGAGGGCTGCGTCAGGCCGACAACGAGGGCTGGGCAGCTGGAGAAGACGAGCGAGAGCGTAGGTTGGTGGGCATGGTCGGCACGGCGCTGGTCGATGCGTGGACGCGGTGCGTGCGTGTGAAGGGTGTTGTGAGGTGTGGAGTGTGGCGGTTGCGACGTGTGTGTGTGCGTTGGAAGTGGAGGCGTGGTTTGTGCGTTTTGGCTCAATTTTGCTCAATTTTGTTTATGTGCGGATTGTGTGGTGCAAACCCGTCAGTTTGCTGGTCTAAACGTTCAGGTCGTAATGTTTTCGAACGCGTGGGTTCAAATCCCACAGCTGACAATTCTTTTGTTGCGCGCTGCCACCGACCAACGCACGCATTACCGCGCCCTTTAGTGCCTGCACGCTCTTGGAAGCCGGCTGACGTGGTGCGCAGCTGCTTCTTATCTCGATCGATGACCCAGACAAGACCAGCGACACGGGCCGATAATTTCCCGAGCTGCCAAGTTGCTGGTTCGCCAGCCATCAAGAACAGGAAGATGGCCAACCGAACGGCTCTGACGAAGGCTGCGTGGACGAGCTAGGGTCTGTCTACTTCGGGTTCTGAAGCGTTGGGTCTGGAGGCGGTTATGTTAATCCCCAGGTCAAGCTGTCGGCGATGGGTCGGCTCCGCCGAACCTTGATGTCGGAAGGTCAAGTGCAACGACCGCCGATGTCCCTAGTGGTTGGAAACCGGTGTTTAGTGTGACCGGCGGTCTCTGCTCGAGCTGAGGGCTGCGTCAGGCCGACAACGAGGGCTGGGCAGCTGGAGAAGACGAGCGAGAGCGTAGGTTGGTGGGCATGGTCGGCACGGCGCTGGTCGATGCGTGGACGCGGTGCGTGCGTGTGAAGGGTGTTGTGAGGTGTGGAGTGTGGCGGTTGCGACGTGTGTGTGTGCGTTGGAAGTGGAGGCGTGGTTTGTGCGTTTTGGCTCAATTTTGCTCAATTTTTGTTTATGTGCGGATTGTGTGGTGCTAACCCGTCAGTTTGCCCGAGTGGTCTAAGGGGTTACGTTCAGGTCGTAATGTTTTCGAACGCGTGGGTTCAAATCCCACAGCTGACAATTCTTTTGTTGCGCGCTGCCACCGACCAACGCACGCATTACCGCGCCCTTTAGTGCCTGCACGCTCTTGGAAGCCGGCTGACGTGGTGCGCAGCTGCTTCTTATCTCGATCGATGACCCAGACAAGACCAGCGACACGGGCCGATAATTTCCCGAGCTGCCAAGTTGCTGGTTCGCCAGCCATCAAGAACAGGAAGATGGCCAACCGAACGGCTCTGACGAAGGCTGCGTGGACGAGCTAGGGTCTGTCTACTTCGGGTTCTGAAGCGTTGGGTCTGGAGGCGGTTATGTTAATCCCCAGGTCAAGCTGTCGGCGATGGGTCGGCTCCGCCGAACCTTGATGTCGGAAGGTCAAGTGCAACGACCGCCGATGTCCCTAGTGGTTGGAAACCGGTGTTTAGTGTGACCGGCGGTCTCTGCTCGAGCTGAGGGCTGCGTCAGGCCGACAACGAGGGCTGGGCAGCTGGAGAAGACGAGCGAGAGCGTAGGTTGGTGGGCATGGTCGGCACGGCGCTGGTCGATGCGTGGACGCGGTGCGTGCGTGTGAAGGGTGTTGTGAGGTGTGGAGTGTGGCGGTTGCGACGTGTGTGTGTGCGTTGGAAGTGGAGGCGTGGTTTGTGCGTTTTGGCTCAATTTTGCTCAATTTTTGTTTATGTGCGGATTGTGTGGTGCTAACCCGTCAGTTTGCCCGAGTGGTCTAAGGGGTTACGTTCAGGTCGTAATGTTTTCGAACGCGTGGGTTCAAATCCCACAGCTGACAATTCTTTTGTTGCGCGCTGCCACCGACCAACGCACGCATTACCGCGCCCTTTAGTGCCTGCACGCTCTTGGAAGCCGGCTGACGTGGTGCGCAGCTGCTTCTTATCTCGATCGATGACCCAGACAAGACCAGCGACACGGGCCGATAATTTCCCGAGCTGCCAAGTTGCTGGTTCGCCAGCCATCAAGAACAGGAAGATGGCCAACCGAACGGCTCTGACGAAGGCTGCGTGGACGAGCTAGGGTCTGTCTACTTCGGGTTCTGAAGCGTTGGGTCTGGAGGCGGTTATGTTAATCCCCAGGTCAAGCTGTCGGCGATGGGTCGGCTCCGCCGAACCTTGATGTCGGAAGGTCAAGTGCAACGACCGCCGATGTCCCTAGTGGTTGGAAACCGGTGTTTAGTGTGACCGGCGGTCTCTGCTCGAGCTGAGGGCTGCGTCAGGCCGACAACGAGGGCTGGGCAGCTGGAGAAGACGAGCGAGAGCGTAGGTTGGTGGGCATGGTCGGCACGGCGCTGGTCGATGCGTGGACGCGGTGCGTGCGTGTGAAGGGTGTTGTGAGGTGTGGAGTGTGGCGGTTGCGACGTGTGTGTGTGCGTTGGAAGTGGAGGCGTGGTTTGTGCGTTTTGGCTCAATTTTGCTCAATTTTTGTTTATCGTTGTGTGGTCAAACCCGTCAGCTGACAATTCTTTTGTTGCGCGCTGCCACCGACCAACGCACGCATTACCGCGCCCTTTAGTGCCTGCACGCTCTTGATGCCGGCTGACGTGGTGCGCAGCTGCTTCTTATCTCGATCGATGACCCAGACAAGACCAGCGACACGGGCCGATAATTTCCCGAGCTGCCAAGTTGCTGGTTCGCCAGCCATCAAGAACAGGAAGATGGCCAACCGAACGGCTCTGACGAAGGCTGCGTGGACGAGCTAGGGTCTGTCTACTTCGGGTTCTGGAAGCGTTGGGTCTGGAGGCGGTTATGTTAATCCCCAGGTCAAGCTGTCGGCGATGGGTCGGCTCCGCCGAACCTTGATGTCGGAAGGTCAAGTGCAACGACCGCCGATGTCCCTAGTGGTTGGAAACCGGTGTTTAGTGTGACCGGCGGTCTCTGCTCGAGCTGAGGGCTGCGTCAGGCCGACAACGAGGGCTGGGCAGCTGGAGAAGACGAGCGAGAGCGTAGGTTGGTGGGCATGGTCGGCACGGCGCTGGTCGATGCGTGGACGCGGTGCGTGCGTGTGAAGGGTGTTGTGAGGTGTGGAGTGTGGCGGTTGCGACGTGTGTGTGTGCGTTGGAAGTGGAGGCGTGGTTTGTGCGTTTTGGCTCAATTTTGCTCAATTTTTGTTTATGTGCGGATTGTGTGGTGCAAACCCGTCAGTTTGCCCGAGTGGTCTAAGGGGTTACGTTCAGGTCGTAATGTTTTCGAACGCGTGGGTTCAAATCCCACAGCTGACAATTCTTTTGTTGCGCGCTGCCACCGACCAACGCACGCATTACCGCGCCCTTTAGTGCCTGCACGCTCTTGGAAGCCGGCTGACGTGGTGCGCAGCTGCTTCTTATCTCGATCGATGACCCAGACAAGACCAGCGACACGGGCCGATAATTTCCCGAGCTGCCAAGTTGCTGGTTCGCCAGCCATCAAGAACAGGAAGATGGCCAACCGAACGGCTCTGACGAAGGCTGCGTGGACGAGCTAGGGTCTGTCTACTTCGGGTTCTGAAGCGTTGGGTCTGGAGGCGGTTATGTTAATCCCCAGGTCAAGCTGTCGGCGATGGGTCGGCTCCGCCGAACCTTGATGTCGGAAGGTCAAGTGCAACGACCGCCGATGTCCCTAGTGGTTGGAAACCGGTGTTTAGTGTGACCGGCGGTCTCTGCTCGAGCTGAGGGCTGCGTCAGGCCGACAACGAGGGCTGGGCAGCTGGAGAAGACGAGCGAGAGCGTAGGTTGGTGGGCATGGTCGGCACGGCGCTGGTCGATGCGTGGACGCGGTGCGTGCGTGTGAAGGGTGTTGTGAGGTGTGGAGTGTGGCGGTTGCGACGTGTGTGTGTGCGTTGGAAGTGGAGGCGTGGTTTGTGCGTTTTGGCTCAATTTTGCTCAATTTTTGTTTATGTGCGGATTGTGTGGTGCTAACCCGTCAGTTTGCCCGAGTGGTCTAAGGGTTACGTTCAGGTCGTAATGTTTTCGAACGCGTGGGTTCAAATCCCACAGCTGACAATTCTTTTGTTGCGCGCTGCCACCGACCAACGCACGCATTACCGCGCCCTTTAGTGCCTGCACGCTCTTGGAAGCCGGCTGACGTGGTGCGCAGCTGCTTCTTATCTCGATCGATGACCCAGACAAGACCAGCGACACGGGCCGATAATTTCCCGAGCTGCCAAGTTGCTGGTTCGCCAGCCATCAAGAACAGGAAGATGGCCAACCGAACGGCTCTGACAAAGCTGCGTGGACGAGCTAGGGTCTGTCTACTTCGGGTTCTGAAGCGTTGGGTCTGGAGGCGGTTATGTTAATCCCCAGGTCAAGCTGTCGGCGATGGAGTCGGCTCCGCCGAACCTTGATGTCGGAAGGTCAAGTGCAACGACCGCCGATGTCCCTAGTGGTTGGAAACCGGTGTTTAGTGT
This sequence comes from Phytophthora constricta, assembly GCA_011947335.1. Classification (NCBI taxonomy): domain Eukaryota; phylum Oomycota; class Peronosporomycetes; order Peronosporales; family Peronosporaceae; genus Phytophthora; species Phytophthora constricta. The sequence goes on from JAAVTI010000890.1 coordinate 37,295, forward strand.
GACCGGCGGTCTCTGCTCGAGCTGAGGGCTGCGTCAGGCCGACAACGAGGGCTGGGCAGCTGGAGAAGACGAGCGAGAGCGTAGGTTGGTGGGCATGGTCGGCACGGCGCTGGTCGATGCGTGGACGCGGTGCGTGCGTGTGAAGGGTGTTGTGAGGTGTGGAGTGTGGCGGTTGCGACGTGTGTGTGTGCGTTGGAAGTGGAGGCGTGGTTTGTGCGTTTTGGCTCAATTTTGCTCAATTTTTGTTTATGTGCGGATTGTGTGGTGCTAACCCGTCAGTTTGCCCGAGTGGTCTAAGGGGTTACGTTCAGGTCGTAATGTTTTCGAACGCGTGGGTTCAATCCCACAGCTGACAATTCTTTTGTTGCGCGCTGCCACCGACCAACGCACGCATTACCGCGCCCTTTAGTGCCTGCACGCTCTTGGAAGCCGGCTGACGTGGTGCGCAGCTGCTTCTTATCTCGATCGATGACCCAGACAAGACCAGCGACACGGGCCGATAATTTCCCGAGCTGCCAAGTTGCTGGTTCGCCAGCCATCAAGAACAGGAAGATGGCCAACCGAACGGCTCTGACGAAGGCTGCGTGGACGAGCTAGGGTCTGTCTACTTCGGGTTCTGAAGCGTTGGGTCTGGAGGCGGTTATGTTAATCCCCAGGTCAAGCTGTCGGCGATGGGTCGGCTCCGCCGAACCTTGATGTCGGAAGGTCAAGTGCAACGACCGCCGATGTCCCTAGTGGTTGGAAACCGGTGTTTAGTGTGACCGGCGGTCTCTGCTCGAGCTGAGGGCTGCGTCAGGCCGACAACGAGGGCTGGGCAGCTGGAGAAGACGAGCGAGAGCGTAGGTTGGTGGGCATGGTCGGCACGGCGCTGGTCGATGCGTGGACGCGGTGCGTGCGTGTGAAGGGTGTTGTGAGGTGTGGAGTGTGGCGGTTGCGACGTGTGTGTGTGCGTTGGAAGTGGAGGCGTGGTTTGTGCGTTTTGGCTCAATTTTTGCTCAATCAAGTGGTCTATTACGTTCAGGTCGTTCAAATCCCACAGCTGACAATTCTTTTTGTTGCGCGCTGCCACCGACCAACGCACGCATTACCGCGCCCTTTAGTGCCTGCACGCTCTTGGAAGCCGGCTGACGTGGTGCGCAGCTGCTTCTTATCTCGATCGATGACCCAGACAAGACCAGCGACACGGGCCGATAATTTCCCGAGCTGCCAAGTTGCTGGTTCGCCAGCCATCAAGAACAGGAAGATGGCCAACCGAACGGCTCTGACGAAGGCTGCGTGGACGAGCTAGGGTCTGTCTACTTCGGGTTCTGAAGCGTTGGGTCTGGAGGCGGTTATGTTAATCCCCAGGTCAAGCTGTCGGCGATGGGTCGGCTCCGCCGAACCTTGATGTCGGAAGGTCAAGTGCAACGACCGCCGATGTCCCTAGTGGTTGGAAACCGGTGTTTAGTGTGACCGGCGGTCTCTGCTCGAGCTGAGGGCTGCGTCAGGCCGACAACGAGGGCTGGGCAGCTGGAGAAGACGAGCGAGAGCGTAGGTTGGTGGGCATGGTCGGCACGGCGCTGGTCGATGCGTGGACGCGGTGCGTGCGTGTGAAGGGTGTTGTGAGGTGTGGAGTGTGGCGGTTGCGACGTGTGTGTGTGCGTTGGAAGTGGAGGCGTGGTTTGTGCGTTTTGGCTCAATTTTGCTCAATTTTTGTTTATGTGCGGATTGTGTGGTGCTAACCCGTCAGTTTGCCCGAGTGGTCTAAGGGGTTACGTTCAGGTCGTAATGTTTTCGAACGCGTGGGTTCAAATCCCACAGCTGACAATTCTTTTGTTGCGCGCTGCCACCGACCAACGCACGCATTACCGCGCCCTTTAGTGCCTGCACGCTCTTGGAAGCCGGCTGACGTGGTGCGCAGCTGCTTCTTATCTCGATCGATGACCCAGACAAGACCAGCGACACGGGCCGATAATTTCCCGAGCTGCCAAGTTGCTGTCAAGCCATCAAGAACAGAAAGATGGCAAACCGGACGGCTCTGACAAAGGCTGCGTGGACGAGCTAGGGTCTGTCTACTTCGGGTTCTGAAGCGTTGGGTCTGGAGGCGGTTATGTTAATCCCCAGGTCAAGCTGTCGGCGATGGGCCGGCTCCGCTGAACCTTGATGTCGGAAGGTCAAGTGCAACGACCGCCGATGTCCCTAGTGGTTGGAAACCGGTGTTTAGTGTGACCGGCGGTCTCTGCTCGAGCTGAGGGCTGCGTCAGGCCGACAACGAGGGCTGGGCAGCTGGAGAAGACGAGCGAGAGCGTAGGTTGGTGGGCATGGTCGGCACGGCGCTGGTCGATGCGTGGACGCGGTGCGTGCGTGTGAAGGGTGTTGTGAGGTGTGGAGTGTGGCGGTTGCGACGTGTGTGTGTGCGTTGGAAGTGGAGGCGTGGTTTGTGCGTTTTGGCTCAATTTTGCTCAATTTTTGTTTATGTGCGGATTGTGTGGTGCTAACCCGTCAGTTTGCCCGAGTGGTCTAAGGGTTACGTTCAGGTCGTAATGTTTTCGAACGCGTGGGTTCAAATCCCACAGCTGACAATTCTTTTGTTGCGCGCTGCCACCGACCAACGCACGCATTACCGCGCCCTTTAGTGCCTGCACGCTCTTGGAAGCCGGCTGACGTGGTGCGCAGCTGCTTCTTATCTCGATCGATGACCCAGACAAGACCAGCGACACGGGCCGATAATTTCCCGAGCTGCCAAGTTCCTGTCAGCCATCAAGAACAGAAAGATGGCCAACCGGACGGCTCTGACAAAGGCTGCGTGGACGAGCTAGGGTCTGTCTACTTCGGGTTCTGAAGCGTTGGGTCTGGAGGCGGTTATGTTAATCCCCAGGTCAAGCTGTCGGCGATGGGTCTGCTCCGCCGAACCTTGATGTCGGAAGGTCAAGTGCAACGACCGCCGATGTCCCTAGTGGTTGGAAACCGGTGTTTAGTGTGACCGGCGGTCTCTGCTCGAGCTGAGGGCTGCGTCAGGCCGACAACGAGGGCTGGGCAGCTGGAGAAGACGAGCGAGAGCGTAGGTTGGTGGGCATGGTCGGCACGGCGCTGGTCGATGCGTGGACGCGGTGCGTGCGTGTGAAGGGTGTTGTGAGGTGTGGAGTGTGGCGGTTGCGACGTGTGTGTGTGCGTTGGAAGTGGAGGCGTGGTTTGTGCGTTTTGGCTCAATTTTGCTCAATAAATCGTGGGTTCAAATCCCACAGCTGACAATTCTTTTGTTGCGCGCTGCCACCGACCAACGCACGCATTACCGCGCCCTTTAGTGCCTGCACGCTCTTGGAAGCCGGCTGACGTGGTGCGCAGCTGCTTCTTATCTCGATCGATGACCCAGACAAGACCAGCGACACGGGCCGATAATTTCCCGAGCTGCCAAGTTGCTGGTTCGCCAGCCATCAAGAACAGAAAGATGGCCAACCGGACGGCTCTGACGAAGGCTGCGTGGACGAGCTAGGGTCTGTCTACTTCGGGTTCTGAAGCGTTGGGTCTGGAGGCGGTTATGTTAATCCCCAGGTCAAGCTGTCGTCGATGGGTCGGCTCCGCCGAACCTTGATGTCGGAAGGTCAAGTGCAACGACCGCCGATGTCCCTAGTGGTTGGAAACCGGTGTTTAGTGTCGGCATCATCGGCACGGCAAGGCAGTGGGTGGTTGTGGCAGCGAAGGATGTGTGCCGCGTGATTATTTGTGGCGCGTGGAATTTTAACAGCGGGGTTCTCCACACATTCACGCATTACTTTGGATCGAAGATGCCGAACACTTTTCATCTCGATGCGGGACTATTTTTATGGAGTTGCGTAGCGATGCTACGCAACTCATGCACGTCAGAACATGCCGGAGATGTTCAATGTGAACTTCGTCGGAAATTTTATTGGGTAGCGAGAAAAATTGATTAGATTGTCCTATTTGTGATCAAGCTTCAGGCGACTTCAAGAATTTCAACGGCAATCCCATGTCAACTATCGTGACGTACTCAGTTGCACCTTCGCAACGGAGGCCGGCCGAGCTGGCCGAGCCATTACGCTGGGGACCCTCGCCCATGTCAAATGGCGCGGAGCAGTGGCCAGTGCGTGTGTGGGGCTTGCAATCGCGTTTTTGTGGGCGGTGGGTGGGTGGTTTTGCACATGTTCAAAACAACTGGGCGAGTCTCGCCCGCGAGACCATGTAGGTGGCCAGCTTGGTCCATGGTCGCTGTGGCGTGGTGGCCTTTTGATTCAGCGGCGGAAGGGGGGCGCTCACAGGGCGAGAAGGCGTTTGCACCGTAGGCGAGGGTGCTCGTAGTGGAAACAGTAAATTAGTGGTTGGAAACCGGTGTTTAGTGTGACCGGCGGTCTCTGCTCGAGCTGAGGGCTGCGTCAGGCCGACAACGAGGGCTGGGCAGCTGGAGAAGACGAGCGAGAGCGTAGGTTGGTGGGCATGGTCGGCACGGCGCTGGTCGATGCGTGGACGCGGTGCGTGCGTGTGAAGGGTGTTGTGAGGTGTGGAGTGTGGCGGTTGCGACGTGTGTGTGTGCGTTGGAAGTGGAGGCGTGGTTTGTGCGTTTTGGCTCAATTTTGCTCAATAAATCGTGGGTTCAAATCCCACAGCTGACAATTCTTTTGTTGCGCGCTGCCACCGACCAACGCACGCATTACCGCGCCCTTTAGTGCCTGCACGCTCTTGGAAGCCGGCTGACGTGGTGCGCAGCTGCTTCTTATCTCGATCGATGACCCAGACAAGACCAGCGACACGGGCCGATAATTTCCCGAGCTGCCAAGTTGCTGGTTCGCCAGCCATCAAGAACAGAAAGATGGCAAACCGGACGGCTCTGACAAAGGCTGCGTGGACGAGCTAGGGTCTGTCTACTTCGGGTTCTGAAGCGTTGGGTCTGGAGGCGGTTATGTTAATCCCCAGGTCAAGCTGTCGGCGATGGGTCGGCTCCGCCGAACCTTGATGTCGGAAGGTCAAGTGCAACGACCGCCGATGTCCCTAGTGGTTGGAAACCGCTTTTTAGTGTCGGCATCATCGGCACGGCAAGGCAGTGGGTGGTTGTGGCAGCGAAGGATGTGTGCCGCGTGATTATTTGTGGCGCGTGGAATTTTAACAGCGGGGTTCTCCACACATTCACGCATTACTTTGATCGAAGATGCCGAACACTTTTCATCTCGATGCGGGACTATTTTTTATGGAGTTGCGTAGCGATGCTACGCAACTCATGCACGTCAGAACATGCCGGAGATGTTCAATGTGAACTTCGTCGGAAATTTTATTGGGTAGCGAGAAAAATTGATTAGATTGTCCTATTTGTGATCAAGCTTCAGGCGACTTCAAGAATTTCAACGGCAATCCCATGTCAACTATCGTGACGTACTCAGTTGCACCTTCGCAACGGAGGCCGGCCGAGCTGGCCGAGCCATTACGCTGGGGACCCTCGCCCATGTCAAATGGCGCGGAGCAGTGGCCAGTGCGTGTGTGGGGCTTGCAATCGCGTTTTTGTGGGCGGTGGGTGGGTGGTTTTGCACATGTTCAAAACAACTGGGCGAGTCTCGCCCGCGAGACCATGTAGGTGGCCAGCTTGGTCCATGGTCGCTGTGGCGTGGTGGCCTTTGATTCAGCGGCGGAAGGGGGGCGCTCACAGGGCGAGAAGGCGTTTGCACCGTAGGCGAGGGGTGCTCGTAGTGGAAACAGTAAATTAGTGGTTGGAAACCGGTGTTTAGTGTGACCGGCGGTCTCTGCTCGAGCTGAGGGCTGCGTCAGGCCGACAACGAGGGCTGGGCAGCTGGAGAAGACGAGCGAGAGCGTAGGTTGGTGGGCATGGTCGGCACGGCGCTGGTCGATGCGTGGACGCGGTGCGTGCGTGTGAAGGGTGTTGTGAGGTGTGGAGTGTGGCGGTTGCGACGTGTGTGTGTGCGTTGGAAGTGGAGGCGTGGTTTGTGCGTTTTGGCTCAATTTTGCTCAATAAATCGTGGGTTCAAATCCCACAGCTGACAATTCTTTTGTTGCGCGCTGCCACCGACCAACGCACGCATTACCGCGCCCTTTAGTGCCTGCACGCTCTTGGAAGCCGGCTGACGTGGTGCGCAGCTGCTTCTTATCTCGATCGATGACCCAGACAAGACCAGCGACACGGGCCGATAATTTCCCGAGCTGCCAAGTTGCTGGTTCGCCAGCCATCAAGAACAGAAAGATGGCAAACCGGACGGCTCTGACAAAGGCTGCGTGGACGAGCTAGGGTCTGTCTACTTCGGGTTCTGAAGCGTTGGGTCTGGAGGCGGTTATGTTAATCCCCAGGTCAAGCTGTCGGCGATGGGTCGGCTCCGCCGAACCTTGATGTCGGAAGGTCAAGTGCAACGACCGCCGATGTCCCTAGTGGTTGGAAACCGCTTTTTAGTGTCGGCATCATCGGCACGGCAAGGCAGTGGGTGGTTGTGGCAGCGAAGGATGTGTGCCGCGTGATTATTTGTGGCGCGTGGAATTTTAACAGCGGGGTTCTCCACACATTCACGCATTACTTTGGATCGAAGATGCCGAACACTTTTCATCTCGATGCGGGACTATTTTTTATGGAGTTGCGTAGCGATGCTACGCAACTCATGCACGTCAGAACATGCCGGAGATGTTCAATGTGAACTTCGTCGGAAATTTTATTGGGTAGCGAGAAAAATTGATTAGATTGTCCTATTTGTGATCAAGCTTCAGGCGACTTCAAGAATTTCAACGGCAATCCCATGTCAACTATCGTGACGTACTCAGTTGCACCTTCGCAACGGAGGCCGGCCGAGCTGGCCGAGCCATTACGCTGGGGACCCTCGCCCATGTCAAATGGCGCGGAGCAGTGGCCAGTGCGTGTGTGGGGCTTGCAATCGCGTTTTTGTGGGCGGTGGGTGGGTGGTTTTGCACATGTTCAAAACAACTGGGCGAGTCTCGCCCGCGAGACCATGTAGGTGGCCAGCTTGGTCCATGGTCGCTGTGGCGTGGTGGCCTTTTGATTCAGCGGCGGAAGGGGGGCGCTCACAGGGCGAGAAGGCGTTTGCACCGTAGGCGAGGGGTGCTCGTAGTGGAAACAGTAAATTAGTGGTTGGAAACCGGTGTTTAGTGTGACCGGCGGTCTCTGCTCGAGCTGAGGGCTGCGTCAGGCCGACAACGAGGGCTGGGCAGCTGGAGAAGACGAGCGAGAGCGTAGGTTGGTGGGCATGGTCGGCACGGCGCTGGTCGATGCGTGGACGCGGTGCGTGCGTGTGAAGGGTGTTGTGAGGTGTGGAGTGTGGCGGTTGCGACGTGTGTGTGTGCGTTGGAAGTGGAGGCGTGGTTTGTGCGTTTTGGCTCAATTTTGCTCAATAAATCGTGGGTTCAAATCCCACAGCTGACAATTCTTTTGTTGCGCGCTGCCACCGACCAACGCACGCATTACCGCGCCCTTTAGTGCCTGCACGCTCTTGGAAGCCGGCTGACGTGGTGCGCAGCTGCTTCTTATCTCGATCGATGACCCAGACAAGACCAGCGACACGGGCCGATAATTTCCCGAGCTGCCAAGTTGCTGGTTCGCCAGCCATCAAGAACAGGAAGATGGCCAACCGAACGGCTCTGACAAAGGCTGCGTGGACGAGCTAGGGTCTGTCACTTCGGGTTCTGCAGCGTTGGGTCTGGAGGCGGTTATGTTAATCCCCAGGTCAAGCTGTCGTCGATGGGTCGGCTCCGCCGAACCTTGATGTCGGAAGGTCAAGTGCAACGACCGCCGATGTCCCTAGTGGTTGGAAACCGCTTTTTAGTGTCGGCATCATCGGCACGGCAAGGCAGTGGGTGGTTGTGGCAGCGAAGGATGTGTGCCGCGTGATTATTTGTGGCGCGTGGAATTTTAACAGCGGGGTTCTCCACACATTCACGCATTACTTTGGATCGAAGATGCCGAACACTTTTCATCTCGATGCGGGACTATTTTTTATGGAGTTGCGTAGCGATGCTACGCAACTCATGCACGTCAGAACATGCCGGAGATGTTCAATGTGAACTTCGTCGGAAATTTTATTGGGTAGCGAGAAAAATTGATTAGATTGTCCTATTTGTGATCAAGCTTCAGGCGACTTCAAGAATTTCAACGGCAATCCCATGTCAACTATCGTGACGTACTCAGTTGCACCTTCGCAACGGAGGCCGGCCGAGCTGGCCGAGCCATTACGCTGGGGACCCTCGCCCATGTCAAATGGCGCGGAGCAGTGGCCAGTGCGTGTGTGGGGCTTGCAATCGCGTTTTTGTGGGCGGTGGGTGGGTGGTTTTGCACATGTTCAAAACAACTGGGCGAGTTCTCGCCCGCGAGACCATGTAGGTGGC